>CM046454.1:28491115-28792438 GCA_025506515.1 Flaveria trinervia | reverse complement strand
CTCCAATCTTTAGTTGCACGATTCTCATTAAAATTCATATAAAACTTATTTAAATGCTCGTGTTAACTTAAATTGATTTCTATTTTACCAATCACACATTACGTTTCTCATTTGACATGTCATTAGATTTGTTTCCACTGTAATTATAATCTCTCTTCTTTTCCAGTGATATACAAGTACTTTGCTGGTCATTTGTACCTCGTCTCATTCCTTGATTTGAAAGAGGAATTATTGAACGATAGTTGTCCTTTAGATTAATTCATTGGATGTTGAGGCGATAATGTCTAAAGTGGTTGTGAAGTGTTATGGATAAGTTTTGGGCAGAAAGGGTTAATTTAAGGGTGTTTCGTGTGGTGTCTTGTTTAGTTTTGGTTTCGATTAAACAATAGATCCTATGTTCCATGTGTGATCGATTAATGTGATTCCATTGAACATTATAATCACATTTGATTTGATTGGTTCGAGAGTGTGTTTAGAAGGCTTGAGTATCAAAATTCCATGAATTTAGGTTATTACAAAAAGCAAAAGCTACCCTTGCTAGAATAGTGTCGTTTAATGTTGGTTGTAACTTGTTCATTTCCCATGTATATAGTTCAGCTTTTTTATATAATTGATGCTCCAATCTTTAGTTGCACGATTATGATTAATATACAAGTAAAACTTATTTAAATGCTCATGTTAACTTGATTGATTCTTTTTAACCAATCACACATTACGTTTCTTGTTTGACATCTCATTAGATTGTTTCCGCTGTAATATAATCTCTCTTCTTTTCAGTGATATCAAGTACTTTACTCGTCATTTGCATCTCGTTCATTCCCTTGATTCGAAAGAGGATTCATTGATCGATAGTTGTCATTTAGATTAATTCACTAGATGTTTGAGGACATGTGTCTAAAGGGGGTGTGAAGCGCTATGGATAAGTTTTGGGCAGAAGTGGTTAATTAAGTTGTGGTGTCTGTTTTGTGTGGTGGTTTTTATTATTGTTTAGTTTTGGTATCGATTAACAATAGATCCTATGTTCCATGTGTGGATCGATTTATGAGATTCCATTGAACATTATAATCACATTTGATTTGATTGGTTGAGAGTGTGTTAGAAGGCTTGAGTATCAAAATTCCATTGAATTTATGGTTATTACCAAAAGCAAAAGCTATCCTTGCTAGAACTAGTGTCGTTTAATCTTTGTTTGTAACTTGTTCTTTCCCATGTATATAGTTAAGCTTTTTTAAATAATTGATGCTCCAATCTTTAGTTGCACGATTATGATTAAAATACATATAAAACTTATTTAAATACTCGTGTTAACTTGATTTGATTTCTTTTTAACCAATCACACATTACGTTTCTTGTTTGACATCTCATTAGATTTGTTTCCACTCTAATTAAAATCTCTCTTCTTTTCTAGTGATATACAAGTACTTAACTGGTCATTTGCAGCTCGTTTCATTCCCTTGATTTCGTAAGAGGAATTCATTGATCGATAGTTGTCATTTAGATTAATTCACTGGATGTTTGAGGAAATAATGTCTAAAGTTGGTTGTGAAGCGCTATGGATAAGTTTTTGGCAGAAGTGGGTTAAATTTAAGGGTGTTTCGTGTGGTGTCTTGTTTAGTTTTGGTGCGATATTAACAACAGATATCCTATGTTCATGTGTGATCGATTAATGAGATTCCATTGAACATCATATAATCACATTTGATTTGATTGGTTCGAGAGTGTGTTTAGAAGGCTTGAGTATCAATATTCCATTGAATTTATGGTTATTACAAAAAGCAAAAGCTATCCTTGCTAGAACTAGTGTGTTTAATGTTTGTTTGTAACTTGTTCCATTCCCATGTATATAGTTAAGCTTTTTAAATAATTGATGCTCCAATCTTTAGTTGCACGATTCTCATTAAAATTCATATAAAACTTATTTAAATGCTCTGTTAACTTGAATTGATTTCTTTTTAACCAATCACACATTACGTTTCTGTTGGACATCTCATTAGATTTGTTTCCACTGTAATTATAATCTCTCTTCTTTTCTAGTGATATACAAGTACTTTACTGGTCATTGTACCTCGTCTATTCCCTTGATTTCGAAAGAGGAATTCATGATCGATAGTTGTCATTTAGATTAATTCATTGGATGTTGAGGCTATAACGTCTAAAGTTGGTTGTGAAGTGTTATGGATAAGTTTTGGGCAGAAGTGGGTTAATTTTAATGGTGTTCGTGTGGGGTCTTCTTAGTTTTGGTTTCGATTAAACAAGAGATCCTATGTTCCATGTGTGATCGATTAATGTGATTCCATTGAACATTATAATCACATTTGATTTGATGGTTCGAGAGTGTGTTTAGAAGGCTTGAGTATCAAAATTCCATTGAATTTATGGTTATTACAAAAAGCAAAAGCTATCCTTGCTAAACTAGTGTGTTTAATGTTTGTTTGTAACTTGTTCATTTCCAATAATATAGTTAAGATTTTTTAAATAATTGATTCTCCAATCTTTAGTTGCACGATTATGATTAAACACATAGTAAAATTATTTAATGCTGTGTTAACTGATTTGATTTTTTAAACCATCACACATTACGTTTCTCATTTGACATTTCATTAGATTTGTTTCCACTATAATTATAAGCTCTCTTCTTTTCTAGTGATATACAAGTACTTAACTGGTCATTTGCACCTCGTTTCTTTCCCTTGATTCGAAAGAGGAATTTATCGATAGTTGTCATTTAGATTAATTCATTGGTTTGAGGAAAAATGTCTAAAGTGGTTGTGAAGCGTTATGGATAAGTTTGGGCAGAATTGGGTTAAATTTAAGGGTGTTTCGTGTGGTGTCTTGTTTAGTTTTGGTTTCGATTAAACAATAGATCCTATGTTCCATGTGTGATCGATTAATGTGATTCCATTGAACATTATAATCACATTTGATTTGATTGGTTCGAGAGTGTGTTTAGAAGGCTTGAGTATCAAAATTCCATTGAATTTATGGTTATTACAAAAAGCAAAAGCTATCCTTGCTAGAACTAGTGTCGTTTAATGTTTGTTTGTAACTTGTTCCTTTCCCATGTATATAGTTAAGCTTTTTTAAATAATTGATGCTCCAATCTTTAGTTGCACGATTATCATTAAAATTCATATAAAACTTATTTAAATGCTCATGTTAACTTGATTTGATTTCTTTTTAACCAATCACACATTACGTTTCTTGTTTGACATCTCATTAGATTTGTTTCCACTGTAATTATAATCTCTCTTCTTTTCTAGTGATATACAAGTACTTAACTGGTCATTTGTACCTCGTCTCATTCCTTGATTTTGAAAGAGGAATTTATTGATCGATAGTTGTCATTTAGATTAATTCATTGGATGTTTGAGGAAATAATGTCTAAAGTTGGTTGTGAAGCGTTATGGATAAGTTTTGGGCAGAAGTGGGTTAAATTTAAGGGTGTTTCGTGTGGTGTCTTGTTTAGTTTTGGTTTCGATTAAACAATAGATCCTATGTTCCATGTGTGATCGATTAATGTGATTCCATTGAACATTATAATCACATTTGATTTGATTGGTTCGAGAGTGTGTTTAGAAGGCTTGAGTATCAAAATTCCATTGAATTTATGGTTATTACAAAAAGCAAAAGCTATCCTTGCTAGAACTAGTGTCGTTTAATGTTTGTTTGTAACTTGTTCCTTTCCCATGTATATAGTTAAGCTTTTTTAAAGAATTGATGCTCCAATCTTTAGTTGCACGATTATCAATAAATTCATATAAAACTTATTTAAATGCTCATGTTAACTTGATTTGATTTCTTTTTAACCATTCACACATTACGTTTCTTGTTTGACATCTCATTATATTTGTTTCCACTCTAATTATAATCTCTCTTCTTTTCTAGTGATATACAAGTACTTTACTGGTCATTTGTACCTCGTCTCATTCCCTTGATTTTGAAAGATGATTTATTGATCGATAGTTGTCCTTTAGATTAATTCATTGGATGTGGGGCAATAAGTGTAAAGTTGGTTGTGAAGTGTTATGGATAAGTTTTTTGGCAGAAGTGGGTTAATTTTAAGGGTGTTTCGTGTGGTGTCTTCTTTAGTTTGGTTCGATTTAAACATAGATCCTATGTTCCATGTGTGATCAATTAATGTTTCGATTAAACATTAAATCACATTGATTTGATTGGTTCGAGAGTGTGTTTAGAAGGCTTGAGTGTCAAAATTCCATTGAATTTATGGTTATTACAAAAAGCAAAAGCTATCCTTGCTAGAACTAGTCGTTTAATGTTTGTTCCTAACTTGTTCATTTCCCATGTATATAGTTAAGCTTTTTTAAAGAATGATGCTCCAATCTTTAGTTGCACGATTATCATTAAATTCATATAAAACTTATTTAAATGCTCATGTTAACTTGATTTGATTTCTTTTAAACAATCACACATTGCGTTTCTTGTTTGACATCTCATTAGATTTGTTTCCACTGTAATTATAATCTCTCTTCTTTTCTAGTGATATACAAGTACTTTACTGGTCATTTGTACCTCGTCTCATTCCCTTGATTTTGAAAGAGGAATTTATTGATCGATAGTTGTCCTTTAGATTAATTCATTGGATGTTGAGGCGATAATGTCTAAAGTTGGTTGTGAAGTGTTATGGATAAGTTTTGGGCAGAAGTGGGTTAATTTTAAGGGTGTTTCGTGTGGTGTCTTGTTTAGTTTTGGTTTCGATTGAATAATAGATCCTATGTTCCATGTGTGATCGATTAGTGTGATTCAATTGAACATTTTAATCTCATTTGATTTGATTGGTTCGAGAGTGTGTTTAGAAGGCTTGAGTATCAAAATTCCATTAAATTTATGGTTATTACAAAAAGCAAAAGCTATCCTTGCTAGAACTAGTGTCGTTTAATGTTTGTTCGTAACTTGTTCATTTGCCATGTATATAGTTAAGCTTTTTTAAAGAATTGATGCTCCAATCTTTAGTTGCACGATTATCAATAAATTCATATAAAACTTATTTAAATGCTCATGTTAACTTGATTTGATTTCTTTTTAACCAATCACACATTACTTTTCTTGTTTGACATCTCATTAGATTTGTTTCCACTCTAATTATAATCTCTCTTCTTTTCTAGTGATATACAAGTACTTTACTGGTCATTTGTACCTCGTCTCATTCCCTTGATTTTGAAAGAGGAATTTATTGATCGATAGTTGTCCTTTAGATTAATTCATTGGATGTTGGGGCAATAATGTGTAAAGTTGGTTGTGAAGTGTTATGGATAAGTTTTGGGCAGAAGTGGGTTAATTTTAAGGGTGTTTCGTGTGGTGTCTTCTTTAGTTTTGGTTTCGATTAAACAATAGATCCTATGTTCCATGTGTGATCAATTAATGTTATTCGATTAAACATTATAATCACAATTGATTTGATTGGTTCGAGAGTGTGTTTAGAAGGCTTGAGTGTCAAAATTCCATTGAATTTATGGTTATTACAAAAAGCAAAAGCTATCCTTGCTAGAACTTGTGTCGTTTAATGTTTGTTCCTAACTTGTTCATTTGCCATGTATATAGTTAAGCTTTTTTAAAGAATTGATGCTCCAATCTTTAGTTTGCACGATTATCATAAATTCATATAAAACTTATTTAAATGCTCATGTTAACTTGATTTGATTTCTTTTTAACCAATCACACATTACGTTTCTTGTTTGACATCTCATTATATTTGTTTCCACTCTAATTATAATCTCTCTTCTTTTCTAGTGATATACAAGTACTTTACTGGTCATTTGTACCTCGTCTCATTCCCTTGATTTCGAAAGAGGAATTTATTGATCGATAGTTGTCCTTTAGATTAATTCATTGGATGTTGAGGCAATAATGTCTAAAGTTGGTTGTGAAGTGTTATGGATAAGTTTTGGGCAGAAGTGGGTTAATTTTAAGGGTGTTTCGTGTGGTGTCTTCTTTAGTTTTGGTTTCGATTAAACAATAGATCCTATGTTCCATGTGTGATCAATTAATGTAATTCGATTAAACATTATAATCACATTTGATTTGATTGGTTCGAGAGTGTGTTTAGAAGGCTTGAGTGTCAAAATTCCATTGAATTTATGGTTATTACAAAAAGCAAAAGCTATCCTTGCTAGAACTAGTGTCGTTTAATGTTTGTTTGTAACTTGTTCATTTCCCATGTATATAGTTAAGCTTTTTTAAAGAATTGATGCTCCAATCTTTAGTTGCACGATTATCAATAAATTCATATAAAACTTATTTAAATGCTCATGTTAACTTGATTTGATTTCTTTTTAACCAATCACACATTACTTTTCTTGTTTGACATCTCATTAGATTTGTTTCCACTCTAATTATAATCTCTCTTCTTTTCTAGTGATATACAAGTACTTTACTGGTCATTTGTACCTCGTCTCATTCCCTTGATTTTGAAAGAGGAATTTATTGATCGATAGTTGTCCTTTAGATTAATTCATTGGATGTTGGGGCAATATGTGTAAAGTTGGTTGTGAAGTGTTATGGATAAGTTTTGGGCAGAAGTGGGTTAATTTTAAGGGTGTTTCGTGTGGTGTCTTGTTTAGTTTTGTTTGTTCGATTAAACAATAGATCCTATGTTCCATGTGTGATCAATTATGTGATTCCATTGAACATTATAATCACATTTGATTTGATTGGTTCGAGAGTGTGTTTAGAAGGCTTGAGTATCAAAATTCCATTGAATTTATGGTTATTACAAAAAGCAAAAGCTATCCTTGCTAGAACTAGTGTCGTTTAATGTTTGTTTGTAACTTGTTCATTTCCCATGTATATAGTTAAGCTTTTTTAAATAATTGATGCTCAATATTTAGTTGCACGATGATAAAATTCATATAAAACTTATTTAAATGCTCATGTTAACTTGATTTGATTTCTTTTTAACCAATCACACATTACGTTTCTTGTTTGACATCTCATTAGATTTGTTTCCACTGTAATTATAATCTCTCTTCTTTTCTAGTGATATACAAGTACTTTACTGGTCATTTGTACCTCGTCTCATTCCCTTGATTTTGAAAGAGGAATTTATTGATCGATAGTTGTCCTTTAGATTAATTCATTGGATGTTGAGGCGATAATGTCTAAAGTTGGTTGTGAAGTGTTATGGATAAGTTGGGCAGAAGTGGGTTAATTTTAGGGTGCTTTTGGGTGTCTTGTTTAGTTTTGGTTTCGATTAAACAATAGATCCTATGTTCCATGTGTGATCGATTAATGTGATTCCATTGAACATTATAATCACATTTGATTTGATTGGTTCGAGAGTGTGTTTAGAAGGCTTGAGTATCAAAATTCCATTGAATTTATGGTTATTACAAAAAGCAAAAGGCTATCCTTGCCAGAACTAGTGTCGTTTAATGTTTGTTTGTAACTTGTTCATTTCCATATATATAGTTAAGCTTTTTTAAATAAATGATTGCCCCAATATTTTTTTTTTCAGTTGCCGATATGATTAAAACAATAAAACTGTTTAAATACTCATGTTAACTTGATTTGATTTCTTTTTAAGCAATCACACATTACGTTTTTTGTTTGACATTTCATTAGATTTGTTTCCACTCTAATTATAATCTCTCTTCTTTTCTAGTTTTGGTTTCGATTAAACAATAGATCCTATGTTCCATGTGTGATCGATTAATGTGATTCCATTGAACATTATAATCACATTTGATTTGATTGGTTCGAGAGTGTGTTTAGAAGGCTTGAGTATCAAAATTCCATTGAATTTATGGTTATTACAAAAAGCAAAAGCTATCCTTGCTAGAACTAGTGTCGTTTAATGTTTGTTCGTAACTTGTTCATTTGCCATGTATATAGTTAAGCTTTTTTAAAGAATTGATGCTCCAATCTTTAGTTGCACGATTATCAATAAATTCATATAAAACTTATTTAAATGCTCATGTTAACTTGATTTGATTTCTTTTTAACCATTCACACATTACGTTTCTTGTTTGACATCTCATTATATTTGTTTCCACTCTAATTATAATCTCTCTTCTTTTCTAGTGATATACATGTACTTTACTGGTCATTTGTACCTCGTCTCATTCCCTTGATTTCGAAAAAGGAATTTATTGATCGATAGTTGTCCTTTAGATTAATTCATTGGATGTTGAGGCAATAATGTCTAAAGTTGGTTGTGAAGTGTTATGGATAAGTTTTGGGCAGAAGTGGGTTAATTTTAAGGGTGTTTCGTGTGGTGTCTTCTTTAGTTTTGGTTTCGATTAAACAATAGATCCTATGTTCATGTGTGATCGATTAATGTGATTCCATTGAACATATAATCACATTTGATTGATTGGTTCGAGAGTGTGTTTAGAAGGCTTGAGTATCAAAATTCCATTAAATTTATGGTTATTACAAAAAGCAAAAGCTATCCTTGCTAGAACTAGTGTCGTTTAATGTTTGTTTGTAACTTGTTCATTTCCGTGTATATAGTTAAGCTTTTTTAAAGAATTGATGCTCCAATCTTTAGTTGCACGATTATCAATAAATTCATATAAAACTTATTTAAATGCTCATGTTAACTTGATTTGATTTCTTTTTAACCAATCACACATTACGTTCTTGTTTGACATTCATTAGATTTGTTTCCACTCTAATTATAATCTCTCTTCTTTTCTAGTGATATACAAGTACTTTAGGGTCATTTGTACCTCGTCTCATTCCTTGATTCGAAAAGGAATTTGTTGATCGATAGTTGTCCTTTAGATTAATTCATTGGATGTTGAGGCAATAATGTCTAAAGTTGGTTGTGAAGTGTTATGGATAAGTTTTGGGCAGAAGTGGGTTAATTTTAAGGGTGTTTCGTGTGGTGTCTTGTTTAGTTTTGGTTTCGATAAAACAATAGATCCTATGTTCCATGTGTGATCGATTAATGTGATTCCATTGAACATTATAATCACATTTGAATTGATTGGTTCGAGAGTGTGTTTAGAAGGCTTGAGTATCAAAATTCCATTAAATTTATGGTTATTACAAAAAGCAAAAGCTATCCTTGCTAGAACTAGTGTCGTTTAATGTTTGTTCGTAACTTGTTCATTTGCCGTGTATATAGTTAAGCTTTTTTAAAGAATTGATGCTCCAGTCTTTAGTTGCACGATTATCAATAAATTCATATAAAACTTATTTAAATGCTCATGTTAACTTGATTTGATTTCTTTTTAACCAATCACACATTACGTTTCTTGTTTGACATCTCATTAGATTTGTTTCCACTCTAATATAATCTCTCTTCTTTTCAAGTGATATACAAGTACTTTACTGGTCATTTGTACCTCGTCTCATTCCCTTGATTTTGAAAGAGGAATTTATTGATCGATAGTTGTCCTTTAGATTAATTCATTGGATGTTGAGGCAATAATGTCTAAAGTTGGTTGTGAAGTGTTATGGATAAGTTTTGGGCAGAAGTGGGTTAATTTTAAGGGTGTTTCGTGTGGTGTCTTGTTTAGTTTTGGTTTCGATTAAACAAGAGATATGTTCCATGTGTGATCGATTAATGTGATTCCATTGAACATTATAATCACATTTGATTTGATTGGTCGAGAGTGTGTTTAGAAGGCTTGAGTATCAAAATTCCATTGAATTTATGGTTATTACAAAAAGCAAAAGCTATCCTTGCTAGAACTAGTGTCGTTTAATGTTTGTTTGTAACTTGTTCATTTCCCATGTATATAGTTAAGCTTTTTTAAATAAAATTGATGCCCCAATATTTAGTTGCACGATTAGATTAAACATCATATAAAACTTATTTAAATGCTCATGTTAATTGATTTGATTCTTTTTAAGCAATCACACCTTAGTTATTTGTTTGACATTCATTAGATTTGTTTCCACTCTAATTATAATCTCTTTCTTTTCTAGTTTTGGTTTCGATTAAACAATAGATCCTATGTTCCATGTGTGATCGATAATGTGATTCCATTGAACATTATAATCACATTTGATTTGATTGGTTCGAGAGTGTGTTTAGAAGGCTTGAGTATCAAAATTCCATTGAATTTATGGTTATTACAAAAAGCAAAAGCTATCCTTGCTAGAACTAGTGTCGTTTAATGTTTGTTTGTAACTTGTTCATTGCCATGTATATAGTTAAGCTTTTTTAAAGAATTGATGCTCCAATCTTTAGTTGCACGATTATCAATAAATTCATAAAACTTATTTAAATGCTCATGTTAACTTGATTTGATTTCTTTTTAACCATCACACATTACGTTTCTTGTTTGACATCTCATTAGATTTGTTCCACTTAATTATAATCTCTCTTCTTTTCTAGTGATATACAAGTACTTTACTGGTCATTTGTACCTCGTCTCATTCCCTTGATTTCGAAAGAGGAATTTATTGATCGATAGTTGTCCTTTAGATTAATTCATTGGATGTTGAGGCAATAATGTCTAAAGTTGGTTGTGAAGTGTTATGGATAAGTTTTGGGCAGAAGTGGGTTAATTTTAAGGGTGTTTCGTGTGGTGTCTTGTTTAGTTTTGGTTTCGATTAAACAATAGATCCTATGTTCCATGTGTGATCGATTAATGTGATTCCATTGAACATTATAATCACATTGATTTGATTGGTTCGAGAGTGTGTTAGAAGGCTTGAGTATCAAAATTCCATTGAATTTATGGTTATTACAAAAAGCAAAAGCTATCCTTGCTAGAACTAGTGTCGTTTAATGTTTGTTTGTAACTTGTTCCTTTCCCATGTATATAGTTAAGCTTTTTTAAATAATTGATGCTCCAATCTTTAGTTGCACGATTCTTATTTAAATGCTCATGTTAACTTGATTTGATTTCTTTTTAACCAATCACACATTACGTTTCTTGTTTGACATCTCATTAGATTTGTTTCCACTGTAATTATAATCTCTCTTCTTTTCTAGTGATATACAAGTACTTAACTGGTCATTTGTACCTCGTCTCATTCCCTTGATTTCGAAAGAGGAATTCATTGATCGATAGTTGTCATTTAGATTAATTCATTGGATGTTGAGGCGATAACGTCTAAAGTTGGTTGTGAAGCGTTATGGATAAGTTTTGGGCAGAAGTGGGTTAATTTTAATGGTGTTTCGTGTGGTGTCTTGTTTAGTTTTGGTTTCGATTAAACAATAGATCCTATGTTCCATGTGTGATCGATTGATGTGATTCCATTGAACATTATAATCACATTTGATTTGATTGGTTCGAGAGTGTGTTTAGAAGGCTTGAGTAAAAATTCCATGAATTTATGGTTATTACAAAAAGCAAAAGCTATCCTTGCTAGAACTAGTGTCGTTTAATGTTTGTTTGTAACTTGTTCATTTCCCATGTATATAGTTAAGCTTTTTTAAAGAATTGATGCTCCAATCTTTAGTTGCACGATTATGATTAAAATTCATATAAAACTTATTTAAATGCTCATGTTAACTTGATTTGATTTCTTTTTAACCAATCACACATTACGTTTCTTGTTTGACATCTCATTAGATTTGTTTCCACTGTAATTATAATCTCTCTTCTTTTCTAGTGATATACAAGTACTTTACTGGTCATTTGTACCTCGTCTCATTCCCTTGATTTTGAAAGAGGAATTTATTGATCGATAGTTGTCCTTTAGATTAATTCATTGGATGTTGAGGCAATAATGTCTAAAGTTGGTTGTGAAGTGTTATGGATAAGTTTTGGGCAGAAGTGGGTTAATTTTAAGGGTGTTTCGTGTGGTGTCTTGTTTAGTTTTGGTTTCGATTAAACAATAGATCCTATGTTCCATGTGTGATCGATTAATGTGATTCCATTGAACATTATAATCACATTTGATTTGATTGGTTCGAGAGTGTGTTTAGAAGGCTTGAGTATCAAAATTCCATTGAATTTATGGTTATTACAAAAAGCAAAAGCTATCCTTGCTAGAACTAGTGTCGTTTAATGTTTGTTTGTAACTTGTTCATTTCCCATGTATATAGTTAAGCTTTTTTAAATAATTGATGCTCCAATCTTTAGTTGCACGATTATCATTAAAATTCATATAAAACTTATTTAAATGCTCATGTTAACTTGATTTGATTTCTTTTTAACCAATCACACATTACGTTTCTTGTTTGACATCTCATTAGATTTGTTTCCACTGTAATTATAATCTCTCTTCTTTTCTAGTGATATACAAGTACTTTACTGGTCATTTGTACCTCGTCTCATTCCCTTGATTTCGAAAGAGGAATTTATTGATCGATAGTTGTCCTTTAGATTAATTCATTGGATGTTGAGGCAATAATGTCTAAAGTTGGTTGTGAAGTGTTATGGATAAGTTTTGGGCAGAAGTGGGTTAATTTTAAGGGTGTTTCGTGTGGTGTCTTGTTTAGTTTTGGTTTCGATTAAACAATAGATCCTATGTTCCATGTGTGATCGATTAATGTGATTCCATTGAACATTATAATCACATTTGATTTGATTGGTTCGAGAGTGTGTTTAGAAGGCTTGAGTATCAAAATTCCATTGAATTTATGGTTATTACAAAAAGCAAAAGCTATCCTTGCTAGAACTAGTGTCGTTTAATGTTTGTTTGTAACTTGTTCATTTCCCATGTATATAGTTAAGCTTTTTTAAATAATTGATGCTCCAATCTTTAGTTGCACGATTATGATTAAAATACATATAAAACTTATTTAAATGCTCGTGTTAACTTGATTTGATTTCTTTTTAACCAATCACACATTACGTTTCTCATTTGACATTTCATTAGATTTGTTTCCACTGTAATTATAATCTCTCTTCTTTTCTAGTGATATACAAGTACTTAACTGGTCATTTGCACCTCGTTTCATTCCCTTGATTTCGAAAGAGGAATTCATTGATCGATAGTTGTCATTTAGATTAATTCATTGGATGTTGAGGCAATAATGTCTAAAGTTGGTTGTGAAGTGTTATGGATAAGTTTTGGGCAGAAGTGGGTTAATTTTAAGGGTGTTTTGTGGGTGGTGTTTGTTTAGTTTTGGTTTCGATTAAACAATAGATCCTATGTTCCATGTGTGATCGATTAATGTGATTCCATTGAACATTATAATCACATTTGATTTGATTGGTTCGAGAGTGTGTTTAGAAGGCTTGAGTATCAAAATTCCATTGAATTTATGGTTATTACAAAAAGCAAAAGCTATCCTTGCTAGAACTAGTGTCGTTTAATGTTTGTTTGTAACTTGTTCATTTCCCATGTATATAGTTAAGCTTTTTAAATAATTGATGCTCCAATCTTAGTTGCACGATTATGATTAAAATACATATAAAACTTATTTAAATGCTCGTGTTAACTTGATTTGATTTCTTTTTAACCAATCACACATTACGTTTCTTGTTTGACATCTCATTAGATTTGTTTCCACTGTAATTATAATCTCTCTTCTTTTCTAGTGATATACAAGTACTTACTGGTCATTTGTACCTCGTTTCATTCCTTGATTTCGAAAGAGGAATTATTGATCGATAGTTGTCTTTAGATTAATTCATTGGATGTTTGAGGCAATAATGTCTAAAGTTGGTTGTGAAGTGTTATGGATAAGTTTTGGGCAGAGTGGGTTAATTTTAAGGGTGTTTCGTGTGGTGTCTTGTTTAGTTTTGGTTTCGATTAAACAATAGATCCTATGTTCCATGTGTGATCGATTAATGTGATTCCATTGAACATTATAATCACATTTGATTTGATTGGTTCGAGAGTGTGTTTAGAAGGCTTGAGTATCAAAATCCATTGAATTTATGGTTATTACAAAAAGCAAAGCTATCCTTGCTAGAACTAGTGTCGTTTAATGTTTGTTTGTAACTTGTTCATTTCCCATGTATATAGTTAAGCTTTTTTAAATAATTGATGCTCCAATCTTAGTTGCACGATTATGATTAAAATACAAGTAAAAATTATTTAAATGCTCATGTTAACTTGATTTGATTTCTTTTTAACCAATCACACATTACGTTTCTCGTTTGACATTTCATTAGATTTGTTTCCACTGTAATTATAATCTCTCTTCCTTTCTAGTGATATACAAGTACTTTATGGTCATTTGCACCTCGTTTCATTCCTTGATTTCGAAAGAGGAATCATTGATCGATAGTTGTCATTTAGATTAATTCATTGGATGTTGAGGCAATAATGTCTAAAGTTGGTTGTGAAGTGTTATGGATAAGTTTTGGGCAGAAGTGGGTAATTTTAGGGTGTTTTGTGTGGTGTCTTGTTTAGTTTTGGTTTCGATTAAACAATAGATCCTATGTTCCATGTGTGATCGATTAATGTGATTCCATTGAACATTATAATCACATTTGATTTGATTGGTTCGAGAGTGTGTTTAGAAGGCTTGAGTATCAAAATTCCATTGAATTATGGTTATTACAAAAAGCAAAAGCTATCCTTGCTAGAACTAGTGTCGTTTAATGTTTGTTTGTAACTTGTTCATTTCCCATGTATATAGTTAAGCTTTTTAAATAATTGATGCTCCAATCTTTGTTGCACGATTATGATAAAATTCATATAAAACTTATTTAAATGCTCGTGTTAACTTGATTTGATTTCTTTTTAACCAATCACACATTACGTTTCTGTTTGACATTCATTAGATTTGTTTCCACTGTAATTATAATCTCTTTCTTTTCTAGTGATATACAAGTACTTTACTGGTCATTTGTACCTCGTTTCATTCCCTTGATTTCGAAAGAGGAATTATTGATCGATAGTTGTCCTTTAGATTAATTCATTGGATGTTGAGGCAATAATGTCTAAAGTTGGTTGTGAAGTGTTATGGATAAGTTTTGGGCAGAAGTGGGTTAATTTTAAGGGTGTTTCGTGTGGTGTCTTGTTTAGTTTTGGTTTCGATTAAACAATAGATCCTATGTTCCATGTGTGATCGATTAATGTGATTCCATTGAACATTATAATCACATTTGATTTGATTGGTTCGAGAGTGTGTTTAGAAGGATTGTATAAATTCCATTGATTTATGGTTATTACAAAAAGCAAAAGCTATCCTTGCTAGAACTAGTGTCGTTTAATGTTTGTTTGTAACTTGTTCATTTCCATGTATATAGTTAAGCTTTTTTAAATAATTGATGCTCCAATCTTTAGTTGCACGATTATGATTAAAATACATATAAAACTTATTTAAATGCTCGTGTTAACTTGATTTGATTTCTTTTTAACCAATCACACATTACGTTTCTCGTTTGACATCTCATTAGATTTGTTTCCACTGTAATTATAATCTCTTTTTTTAGTGATATACAAGTACTTACTGGTCATTTGCACCCGTTTCATTCCTTGATTTCGAAAGAGGAATTCATTGATCGATAGTTGTCATTTAGATTAATTCATTGGATGTTGAGGCAATAATGTCTAAAGTTGGTTGTGAAGTGTTATGGATAAGTTTGGGCAGAAGTGGGTTAATTTAAGGGGTTTCGTGTGGTGTCTTGTTTAGTTTTGGTTTCGTTTAAACAATAGATCCTATGTTCCATGTGTGATCGATTAATGTGATTCCATTGAACATTATAATGACATTTGATTTGATTGGTTCAAGAGTGTGTTTAGAAGGCTAGAGTATCAAAATTCCATTGAATTTATGGTTTTTACAAAAAGGAAAAGCTATCCTTGCTAGAACTAGTGTTGTTTAATGTTTGTTTGTAAATTGTTCAGTTCCCATGTATATAGTTAAGCTTTTTTAAATAATTGATGCTCCAATCTTTAGTTGCACGATTATGATTAAACTCAAGTAAAGCTTATTTAAATGCTCGTGTTAACTTGATTTGATTTCTTTTTAACCAATCACACATTACGTTTCTTGTTTGATATCTCATTAGATTTGTTTCCACTATAATTATAATCTCTCTTCTTTTCTAGTGAGATACAAGTAGTTTACTAGTCATTTGTACCTCGTTTAATTCCCTTGATTTCGAAAGAGGAATTCATTGATCGATAGTTGTCATTTAGATTAATTCATTGGATGTTTGAGGCAATAATGTCTAAAGTTGGTTGTGAAGTGTTATGGATAAGTTTTGGGCAGAAGTGGGTTAATTTTAAGGGTGTTTCGTGTGGTGTCTTGTTTAGTTTTGGTTTCGATTAAACAATAGATCCTATGTTCCGTGTGTGATCGATTAATATGATTCTATTGAACATTATAATGACATTTGATTTGATTGGTTCGAGAGTGTGTTTAGAAGGCTAGAGTATCAAATTCCATTGAATTTATGGTATTACAAAAAGCAAAAGCTATCCTTGCTAGAACTAGTGTCGTTTAATGTTTGTTTGTAACTTGTTCATTTCCCATGTATATAGTTAAGCTTTTTAAATAATTGATGCTCCAATCTTTAGTTGCACGATTATGATTAAAATACAAGTAAAACTTATTAAATGCTCATGTTAACTTGATTTGATTTCTTTTTAACCAATCACACATTACGTTTCTGTTTGACATTTCATTAGATTTGTTTCCACTGTAATTATAATCTCTCTTCTTTTCTAGTGATAATAGTACTTACTGGTCATTTGCACCTCATTTCATTCTCTTTATTTCGAAAGAGGAATTCATTGATCGATAGTTGTCATTTAGATTAATTCATTGGATGTTTGAGGCAATAATGTCTAAAGTTGGTTGTGAAGTGTTATGGATAAGTTTTGGGCAGAAGTGGGTTAATTTTAAGGGTGTTTCGTGTGGTGTTTTGTTTAGTTTTGGTTTCGTTTAAACAATAGATCCTATGTTCCATGTGTGATCGATTAATGTGATTCCATTGAACATTATAATGACATTTGATTTGATTGGTTCAAGAGTGTGTTTAGAAGGCTAGAGTATCAAAATTCCATTGAATTTATGGTTTTTACAAAAAGGAAAAGCTATCCTTGCTAGAACTAGTGTTGTTTAATGTTTGTTTGTAAATTGTTCAGTTCCCATGTATATAGTTAAGCTTTTTTAAATAATTGATGCTCCAATCTTTAGTTGCACGATTATGATAAAAATACAAGTAAACTTATTTAAATGCTTGTAACTTGATTTGATTCTTTTTAACCAATCACACATTACGTTTCTTGTTTGACATTTCATTAGATTTGTTTCCACTGTAATTATAATCTCTCTTCTTTTCTAGTGATATACAAGTACTTACTGGTCATTTGCACCTCGTTTCATTCCCTGATTTCGAAAGAGGAATTATTGATCGATAGTTGTCATTTAGATTAATTCATTGGATGTTGAGGCAATAATGTCTAAAGTTGGTTGTGAAGTGTTATGGATAAGTTTGGGCAGAAGTGGGTTAATTTTAAGGGTGTTTCGTGTGGTGTCTTGTTTAGTTTTGGTTTCGATTAAACAATAGATCCTATGTTCCATGTGTGATCGATTAATGTGATTCCATTGAACATTATAATCACATGATTTGATTGTTCGAGAGTGTGTTTAGAAGGCTTGAGTATCAAAATTCCATTGAATTTATGGTTTTTACAAAAAGCAAAAGCTATCCTTGCTAGAACTAGTGTCGTTTAATGTTTGTTTGTAACTTGTTCATTTCCATGTATATAGTTAAGCTTTTTTAAATAATTGATGCTCCAATCTTTAGTTGCACGATTATGATTAAAATACAAGTAAAACTTATTTAAATGCTCGTGTTAACTTGATTTGATTTCTTTTTAACAATCACACATTACGTTTCTCGTTTGACATTTATTAGATTTGTTTCCACTGTAATAATCTCTCTTCTTTCTAGTGATATACAAGTACTTACTGGTCATTTGCACCTCGTTTCATTCCCTTGATTTCGAAAGAGGAATTCATTGATCGATAGTTGTCATTTAGATTAATTCATTGGATGTTGAGGCAATAATGTCTAAAGTTGGTTGTGAAGTGTTATGGATAAGTTTTGGGCAGAAGTGGGTTAATTTTAAGGGTGTTTCGTGTGGTGTCTTGTTTAGTTTTGGTTTCGATTAAACAATAGATCCTATGTTCCATGTGTGATCGATTAATGTGATTCCATTGAACATTATAATCACATTGATTTGATTGGTCGAGAGTGTGTTAGAAGGCTTGAGTATCAAAATCCATTGAATTTATGGTTTTACAAAAAGCAAAAGCTATCCTTGCTAGAACTAGTGTCGTTTAATGTTTGTTTGAACTTGTTCATTTCCATGTATATAGTTAAGCTTTTTAAATAATTGATGCTCCAATCTTTAGTTGCACGATTATGATTAAAATACATAAAACTATTTAAATGCTCGTGTAACTTGATTTGATTTCTTTTTACCAATCACACATTACGTTTCTGTTTGACATCTCATTAGATTTGTTTCCACTGTAATTATAATCTCTCTTCTTTTTATGATACAAGTACTTTACTGGTCATTTGCACCTCGTTTCATTCCTTGATTTCGAAAGAGGATTTATTGATCGATAGTTGTCCTTTAGATTAATTCATTGGATGTTGAGGCAATAATGTCTAAAGTTGGTTGTGAAGTGTTATGGATAAGTTTGGGCAGAAGTGGGTTAATTTTAAGGGTGTTTCGTGTGGTGTCTTGTTAGTTTTGGTTTCGATTAAACAATAGATCCTATGTTCCATGTGTGATCGATTAATGTGATTCCATGAACATATAATCACATTTGATTTGATTGGTTCGAGAGTGTGTTTAGAAGGCTGAGTATCAAAATTCCATTGAATTTATGGTTATACAAAAAGCAAAAGCTATCCTTGCTAGAACTAGTGTCGTTAATGTTTGTTTGTAACTTGTTCATTTCCATGTATATAGTTAAGCTTTTTAAATAATTGATGCTCCAATCTTTAGTTGCACGATTATGATTAAATACAAAGTAACTTATTTAAATGCGTGTTAACTTGATTTGATTTTAACCAATCACACATTACGTTTCTGTTTGACATCTCATTAGATTTGTTTCCACTGTAATTATAATCTCTTCTTTCTAGTGATATACAAGTACTTAACTGGTCATTTGCACCTCGTTTCATTCCCTTGATTTCGAAAGAGGAATTCATTGATCGATAGTTGTCATTTAGATTAATACATTGGATGTTGAGGCAATAATGTCTAAAGTTGGTTGTGAAGTGTTATGGATAAGTTTTGGGCAGAAGTGGGTTAATTTTAAGGGTGTTTCGTGTGGTGTCTTGTTTAGTTTTGGTTTCGATTAAACAATAGATCCTATGTTCCATGTGTGATCGATTAATGTGATTCCATTGAACATTATAATCACATTTGATTTGATTGGTTCGAGAGTGTGTTTAGAAGGCTTGAGTATCAAAATTCCATTGAATTTATGGTTATTACAAAAAGCAAAAGCTATCCTTGCTAGAACTAGTGTCGTTTAATGTTTGTTTGTAACTTGTTCATTTCCCATTTATATAGTTAAGCTTTTTAAATAATTAATGCTCCAATCTTTAGTTGCACGATTATGATTAAAATACAAGTAAAACTTATTTAAATGCTCGTGTTAACTTGATTTTATTTATTTTTAACCAATCACACATTACGTTTCTCGTTTGACATTTCATTAGATTTGTTTCCACTGTAATTATAATCTCTCTCTTTTCTAGTGATATACAAGTACTTTTGGTCATTTGTACCTCGTTTCATTCCCTTGATTTCGAAAGAGGAATTTTTGATCGATAGTTTTCTTTAGATTAATTCATTGGATGTTGAGGCAATAATGTCTAAAGTTGGTTGTGAAGTGTTATGGATAAGTTTTGGGCAGAAGTGGGTTAATTTTAAGGGTGTTCGTGTGGTGTCTTGTTAGTTTTGGTTTCGATTAAACAATAGATCCTATGTTCCATGTGTGATCGATTAATGTGATTCCATTGAACATTATAATCACATTTGATTTGATTGGTTCGAGAGTGTGTTTAGAAGGCTTGAGTATCAAAATTCCATTGAATTTATGGTTATTACAAAAAGCAAAAGCTATCCTTGCTAGAACTAGTGTGTTAATGTTTGTTTGTAACTTGTTCATTCCATGTTATAGTTAAGCTTTTTTAAATAAATGATGCTCCAATCTTTAGTTGCACGATTATGATTAAAAACAAGTAAAACTTATTTAAATGCTCGTGTTAACTTGATTTGATTTCTTTTTAACCAATCACACATACGTTTCTGTTTGACATCTCATTAGATTTGTTTCCACTGTAATTATAATCTCTTTTTTCTAGTGAGTACAAGTACTTACTGGTCATTTGCACCTTGTTTCATTCCCTTGATTTCGAAAGAGGAACTCATTGATCCATAGTTGTCATTTAGATTAATTCATTGGATGTTTGAGGCAATAATGTCTAAAGTTGGTTGTGAAGTGTTATGGAAAAGTTTTGGGCAGAAGTGGGTTAATTTTAAGGGTGTTTCGTGTGGTGTCTTCTTTAGTTTTGGTTTCGATTAAACAATAGATCCTATGTTCATGTGTGATCGATTAATGTGATTCCAATGAACATTATAATCACATTTGATTTGATTGGTTCGAGAGTGTGTTTAGAAGGCTAGAGTATCAAAATTCCATTGAATTTTTGGTTATTACAAAAAGCAAAAGCCGATCCTTGTTAGAACTAGTGTCGTTTAATGTTTGTTTGTAACTTGTTCATTTCCCATTTATATAGTTAATCTTTTTAAATAATTAATGCTCCAATCTTTAGTTGCACGATTATGATTAAAATACAAGTAAAACTTATTTAAATGCTCGTGTTAACTTGATTTTATTTATTTTTAACCAATCACACATTACGTTTCTCGTTTGACATTTCATTAGATTTGTTTCCACTTTAATTATAATCTCTCTTCTTTTCTAGTGATATATAAGTACTTTACTGGTCATTTGTACCTCGTTTCATTCCCTTGATTTCGAAAGAGGAATTTATTGATCCATAGTTTCATTTAGATTAATTCATTGGATGTTGAGGCAATAATGTCTAAAGTTGGTTGTGAAGTGTTATGGATAAGTTTTGGGCAGAAGTGGGTTAATTTTAAGGGTGTTTCGTGGGTGTCTTGTTTAGTTTTGGTTTCGATTACAAACAAAGATCCTATGTTCCATGTGTGATCGATTAATGTGATTCCATTGAACATTATAATCACATTTGATTTGATTGGTTCGAGAGTGTGTTTGAAGGCTGAGTATCAAAATTCCATTGAATTTATGGTTACAAAAAAGCAAAAGCTATCCTTGCTAGAACTAGTGTCGTTTAATGTTTGTTTGTAACTTGTTCATTTCCCATGTATATAGTTAAGCTTTTTTAAATAAATGATGCTCCAATCTTTAGTTGCACGATTATGATTAAACACAAGTAAAATTTATTTATATGCTCGAGTTAACTTGATTTGATTTCTTTTTAACCAATCACACATTACGTTTCTTGTTTGACATCTCATTAGATTTGTTTCCACTGTATTTATAATCTCTCTTATTTTCTAGTGAGATACAAGTACTTTACTGGTCATTTGCACCTTGTTTCATTCCCTTGATTTCGAAAGAGGAACTCATTGATCCATAGTTGTCATTTAGATTAATTCATTGGATGTTTGAGGCAATAATGTCTAAAGTTGGTTGTGAAGTGTTATGGATAAGTTTTGGGGAGAAGTGGGTTAATTTTAAGGGTGTTTCGTCTGGTGTCTTGTTTAGTTTTGGTTTAGATTAAACAATAGATCCTATGTTCCATGTGTGATCGATTAATGTGATTCCATTGAACATTATAATCACATTTGATTTGATTGGTTCGAGAGTGTGTTTAGAAGGCTTGAGTATCAAAATTCCATTGAATTTATGGTTATTACAAAAAGCAAAAGCTATCCTTTCTAGAACTAGTTTCGTTTAATGTTTGTTTGTAGCTTGTTCATTTCCCATGTATATAGTTAAGCTTTTTTAAAAAATGATGCTCCAATATTTAGTGCACGATTATGATTAAACACAAGTAAAATTTATTATATGCTCGAGTTAACTTGATATGATTTCTTTTTAACCAATCACACATTACGTTCTTGTTTGACATCTCATTAGATTTGTTTCCACTGTATTTATAATCTCTCTTATTTCTAGTGAGATACAAGTACTGTACTGGTCATTTGCACCTTGTTTCATTCCCTTGATTTCGAAAGAGGAACTCATTGATCATAGTTGTCATTAGATTAATTCATTGGATGTTGAGGCAATAATGTCAAAAATTGTTTGTGAAGTGTTATGGATAAGTTTTGGGCAGAAGTGGGTTAATTTTAAGGGTGTTTCGGGTGGTGTCTTCTTTAGTTTTGGTTTCGATTAAACAATAGATCCTATGTTCATGTGTGATCGATTAATGTGATTCCAATGAACATTATAATCACATTTGATTTGATTGGTTCGAGAGTGTGTTTAGAAGGCTTGAGTATCAAAATTCCATTGAATTTATGGTTATTACAAAAAGCAAAAGCTATCCTTGCTAGAACTAGTGTCGCTTACTGTTTGTTTGTAACTTGTTCATTCCTATATATAGTTAAGCTTTTTAAATAATTAATGCTCCAATCTTTAGTTGCACGATTATGATTAAAATACAAGTAAAACTAATTAAATGCTCGTGTTAACTTGATTTTATTTATTTTTAACCAATCACACATTACGTTTCTCGTTTGACATTCATTAGATTTGTTTCCACTGTAATTATAATCTCTCTCTTTTTAGTGATATAAAAGTACTTTACTGGTCATTTGTACCTTGTTTCATTCCCTTGATTTCGAAAGAGGAATTTATTGATCGATAGTTGTTCTTTAGATTAATTCTAGGCAATAATGTCTAAAGTTGGTTGTGAAGTGTTATGGATAAGTTTTGGGGAGAAGTGGGTTAATTTTAAGGGAATTTCGGCTAGTGTCTTACGTTTCTTGTTTGACATTTCATTAGATTTGTTTTCACTGTAATTATAATCTCTCTCTTTTCTAGTGAATACAAGTACTTTACTGGTCATTTGCACCTCGTTTCATTCCCTTGATTTCGAAAGAGGAATTCATTGATCGATAGTTGTCATTTGATTAATTCATGGGATGTTTACGGCAATAATGTCTAAAGTTGGTTATGAAGTGTTATGGATAAGTTTTGGGCAGAAGTGGGTTAATTTTAGGGTGTTTCGTGTAGTGTCTTGTTTAGTTTTGGTTTCGATTAAACAATAGATCCTATGTTCCATGTGTTATCGATTAATGTGATTCCAATGAACATTATAGTCACTTTTGATTTGATTGGTTCGAGAGTGTGTTTAGAACGCTAGAGAATCAAAATTCCATTGAATTTATGGTTATTACAAAAAGCAAAAGCGATCTTTGCTAGAGCTGGTGTCGATTAATGTTTGTTTGTAACTTGTTCATTTCCCATGTATATAGTTAAACTTTTTAAAACAATTGATGCTCCAATCTTTAGTTGCACGATTATGATTAAAATACAAGTAAAACTTGTTTTAAATGCACGTGTTAACTTGATTTGATTTCTTTTTAACCAATCACTTATGTTTTTTGTTTGACATTCATTAGACTTGTTTCTACTGTAATTATAATCTCTCTTCTTTTCTAGTGAGATACAAGTACTTACTGGTCATTTGCACCTCGTTTCATTCCCTTGATTTGAAAGAGGATTCATTGATCAATAGTTGTCATTAGATTAATTCATTGGATGTTAAGGCAATAATGTCTAAAGTGGTTGTGAAGTGTTATGGATAAGTTTGGTAGAAGTGGGTTAATTTTAAGGGTGTTTCTATGGTGTCTTGTTTAGTTTAGGTTTCGATTAAACAATAGATCCTATGTTCCATGTGTGATCGAGAGTGTGTTTAGAATGCTAGAAATCAAAATTCCATTAAATTTATGGTTATTACAAAATGCAAAAGCAATCCATGCGAGAACTAGTGTCGTTTAATGTTTGTTTGTAGCTGTTCATTTCCCATGTATATAGTTAAGCTTTTTTAAATGATTGATGCTCCAATATTTAGTTGCACGATTATGATTAAAATACAAGTAAAACTTATTTAAATGCTCGTGTTAACTTGATTTTATTTATTTTTAACCAATCACACATTACGTTTCTCGTTTGACATTTCATTAGATTTGTTTCCACTGTAATTATAATCTCTCTTCTTTTCTAGTGATATAAAAGTACTTTACTGGTCATTTGTACCTCGTTTCATTCCCTTGATTTCGAAAGAGGAATTTATTGATCGATAGGTTTTCTTTAGATTAATTCATTGGATGTTGAGGCAATAATGTCTAAAGTTGGTTGTGAAGTGTTATGGATAAGTTTTGGGGAGAAGTGGGTTAATTTTAAGGGTGTTTCGTCTGGTGTCTTGTTTAGTTTTGGTTTCGATTAAACAATAGATCCTATGTTCCATGTGTGATCGATTAATGTGATTCCATTGAACATTATAATCACATTTGATTTGATTGGTTCGAGAGTGTGTTTAGAAGGCTTGAGTATCAAAATTCCATTGAATTTATGGTTATTACAAAAAGCAAAAGCTATCCTTGCTAGAACTAGTGTCGTTTAATGTTTGTTTGTAGCTTGTTCATTTCCCATGTATATAGTTAAGCTTTTTTAAATAAATGATGCTCCAATATTTAGTTGCACGATTATGATTAAACACAAGTAAAATTTATTTATATGCTCGAGTTAACTTGATTTGATTTCTTTTTAACCAATCACACATTACGTTTCTTGTTTGACATCTCATTAGATTTGTTTCCACTGTATTTATAATCTCTCTTATTTTCTAGTGAGATACAAGTACTTTACTGGTCATTTGCACCTTGTTTCATTCCCTTGATTTCGAAAGAGGAACTCATTGATCCATAGTTGTCATTTAGATTAATTCATTGGATGTTTGAGGCAATAATGTCAAAAATTGGTTGTGAAGTGTTATGGATAAGTTTTGGGCAGAAGTGGGTTAATTTTAAGGGTGTTTCGTGTGGTGTCTTCTTTAGTTTTGGTTTCAATTAAACAATAGATCCTATGTTCATGTGTGATCGATTAATGTGATTCCAATGAACATTATAATCACATTTGATTTGATTGGTTCGAGAGTGTGTTTAGAAGGCTTGAGTATCAAAATTCCATTGAATTTATGGTTATTACAAAAAGCAAAAGCTATCCTTGCTAGAACTAGTGTCGCTTACTGTTTGTTTGTAACTTGTTCATTCCTATTATATAGTTAAGCTTTTTAAATAATTAATGCTCCAATCTTTAGTTGCACGATTATGATTAAAATACAAGTAAAACTTATTTAAATGCTCGTGTTAACTTGATTTTATTTATTTTTAACCAATCACACATTACGTTTCTCGTTTGACATTTCATTAGATTTGTTTCCACTGTAATTATAATCTCTCTTCTTTTCTAGTGATATAAAAGTACTTTACTGGTCATTTGTACCTTGTTTCATTCCCTTGATTTCGAAAGAGGAATTTATTGATCGATAGTTGTTCTTTAGATTAATTCATTAGGCAATAATGTCTAAAGTTGGTTGTGAAGTGTTATGGATAAGTTTTGGGGAGAAGTGGGTTAATTTTAAGGGTGTTTCGGCTAGTGTCTTACGTTTCTTGTTTGACATTTCATTAGATTTGTTTTCACTGTAATTATAATCTCTCTTCTTTTCTAGTGAGATACAAGTACTTTACTGGTCATTTGCACCTCGTTTCATTCCCTTGATTTCGAAAGAGGAATTCATTGATCGATAGTTGTCATTTAGATTAATTCATTGGATGTTTACGGCAATAATGTCTAAAGTTGGTTATGAAGTGTTATGGATAAGTTTTGGGCAGAAATGGGTTAATTTTAAGGGTGTTTCGTGTAGTGTCTTGTTTAGTTTTGGTTTCGATTAAACAATAGATCCTATGTTCCATGTGTTATCGATTAATGTGATTCCAATGAACATTATAGTCACTTTTGATTTGATTGGTTCGAGAGTGTGTTTAGAACGCTAGAGAATCAAAATTCCATTGAATTTATGGTTATTACAAAAAGCAAAAGCGATCTTTGCTAGAGCTGGTGTCGATTAATGTTTGTTTGTAACTTGTTCATTTCCCATGTATATAGTTAAACTTTTTAAAACAATTGATGCTCCAATCTTTAGTTGCACGATTATGATTAAAATACAAGTAAAACTTGTTTAAATGCACGTGTTAACTTGATTTGATTTCTTTTTAACCAATCACACCTTATGTTTTTTGTTTGACATTTCACTAGACTTGTTTCTACTGTAATTATAATCTCTCTTCTTTTCTAGTGAGATACAAGTACTTTACTGGTCATTTGCACCTCGTTTCATTCCCTTGATTTTGAAAGAGGAATTCATTGATCAATAGTTGTCATTTAGATTAATTCATTGGATGTTTAAGGCAATAATGTCTAAAGTTGGTTGTGAAGTGTTATGGATAAGTTTTGGGTAGAAGTGGGTTAATTTTAAGGGTGTTTCCTATGGTGTCTTGTTTAGTTTAGGTTTCGATTAAACAATAGATCCTATGTTCCATGTGTGATCGAGAGTGTGTTTAGAATGCTAGAGAATCAAAATTCCATTAAATTTATGGTTATTACAAAAATGCAAAAGCAATCCATGCGAGAACTAGTGTCGTTTAATGTTTGTTTGTAGCTTGTTCATTTCCCATGTATATAGTTAAGCTTTTTTAAATGATTGATGCTCCAATATTTAGTTGCACGATTATGATTAAAATACAAGTAAATGTTATTTAAATGCTCGTGTTAACTTGATTTGATTTATTTTTAACCAATCACACATTACGTTTCTCGTTTGACATTTCATTAGATTTGTTTCCACTGTAATTATAATCTCTCTTCTTTTCTAGTGATATAAAAGTACTTTACTGGTCATTTGTACCTCGTTTCATTCCCTTGATTTCGAAAGAGGAATTTATTGATCGATAGTTGTTCTTTAGATTAATTCATTGGATGTTGAGGCAATAATGTCTAAAGTTGGTTGTGAAGTGTTATGGATAAGTTTTGGGGAGAAGTGGGTTAATTTTAAGGGTGTTTCGGCTAGTGTCTTACGTTTCTTGTTTGACATTTCATTAGATTTGTTTTCACTGTAATTATAATCTCTCTTCTTTTCTAGTGAGATACAAGTACTTTACTGGTCATTTGCACCTCGTTTCATTCCCTTGATTTCGAAAGAGGAATTCATTGATCGATAGTTGTCATTTAGATTAATTCATTGGATGTTTACGGCAATAATGTCTAAAGTTGGTTATGAAGTGTTATGGATAAGTTTTGGGCAGAAGTGGGTTAATTTTAAGGGTGTTTCGTGTAGTGTCTTGTTTAGTTTTGGTTTCGATTAAACAATAGATCCTATGTTCCATGTGTTATCGATTAATGTGATTCCAATGAACATTATAATCACTTTTGATTTGATTGGTTCGAGAGTGTGTTTAGAACGCTAGAGAATCAAAATTCCATTGAATTTATGGTTATTACAAAAAGCAAAAGCGATCCTTGCTAGAGCTGGTGTCGATTAATGTTTGTTTGTAACTTGTTCATTTCCCATGTATATAGTTAAACTTTTTAAAACAATTGATGCTCCAATCTTTAGTTGCACGATTATGATTAAAATACAAGTAAAACTTGTTTAAATGCACGTGTTAACTTGATTTGATTTCTTTTTGACCAATCACACCTTACGTTTTTTGTTTGACATTTCATTAGACTTGTTTCTACTGTAATTATAATCTCTCTTCTTTTCTAGTGAGATACAAGTACTTTACTGGTCATTTGCACCTCGTTTCATTCCCTTGATTTTGAAAGAGGAATTCATTAATCGATAGTTGTCATTTAGATTAATTCATTGGATGTTTAAGGCAATAATGTCTAAAGTTGGTTGTGAAGTGTTATGGATAAGTTTTGGGTAGAAGTGGGTTAATTTTAAGGGTGTTTCCTATGGTGTCTTGTTTAGTTTAGGTTTCGATTAAACAATAGATCCTATGTTCCATGTGTGATCGAGAGTGTGTTTAGAATGCTAGAGAATCAAAATTCCATTAAATTTATGGTTATTACAAAAATGCAAAAGCAATCCATGCGAGAACTAGTGTCGTTTAATGTTTGTTTGTAGCTTTTTCATTTCCCATGTATATAGTTAAGCTTTTTTAAATGATTGATGCTCCAATATTTAGTTGCACGATTATGATTAAAATACAAGTAAAAGTTATTTAAATGCTCGTGTTAACTTGATTTGATTTCTTTTTAACCAATCACACATTACATTTCTCCTTTGACAATTCATTAGATTTGTTTCCACAGTAATTATAATCTCTAGTGAGATAGAAGTACTTTAATGGTCATTTGCACCTCGTTTCATTCCCTTGATTTCGAAAGAGGTATTCGTTTATCGATAGTTGTGATTTAGATTAATACATTGGATATTTGAGGCAATAATGTCTAAAGTGGTTGTGAAGTGTTATGGATAAGTTTTGGGCAGAAGTGGGTTAATTTTAAGGGTGTTTCGTGTGGTGTGTTGTTTTGTTTTGGTTTCGATTAAACAATGGATCTTATGTTCCATGTGTTATCTGTCACACCCTCAATTTCCACAAATGGGGTTTTACCGTTAGGCGTGTGACATACCAGGATCTCAGACACGGTCATATTAAACGAAACTATATGAATTTAAAAATAAACGTTTGAATTAAACCCATAGCAGCATAACTGAAATCAATAATAGTGCGGAAACGAATAACGAAATGTAAACAATACTAAAAGTTGTAAGTACTAAGTCAAAACTAAATGTTCAATGCAAGTAAATAATGTTTGATGATGCATGTCCTGAGTGCGTTCTTAATCGTGCATCATAAGCTTAAGCGTTCCTGTTACCTGAGAAAACATGCTAAAGTGTGTCAACATAAAGTTGGTGAGTTCACAGGTTTTATCATAGATAAAAATGTTTGTAACTGTTCGAATGGTATAGTAACTAAAGCATATCGATAGGTAGCTAGCCTATAATCAAGTTACTTAGCGTTTCGAACCGAGGCTGACTGTTTGTATGTTCGTATGTTTGTATGTTTGTTGCCTTCCCGTCACGTCTCACCAGACAGTGACAAATGTTAAGTCAATAATGCACCCGTTTGACCTCCAATCAAGCTAGTGCGACTAGCCTGGGCGGGGTTTGTCAAACCCAGTAGTACTACTTAGAATTACACCTATACACACACAATAATATCCACCTTCATGCACTACGTGGACCAAATCTATAATATCCACATACACCTATACACACACAATAACACAAGTACAACAACCACACAAAACACACCACATACTCACGCTGTACATACATACTTATATATATCCATGCACACATAGATAGATATACATGCATACACATAACCCAAAATCAATGACTATGAATGAAGAAACCCACGAAACAAACCCACGACTCACATACACACACCAGAACAACCACACAACAACGTGACGAGACCCGAAACAATAAAATAATCACCGCGAACGAAACCGCGTCTAAAACCGAAACCCGAAGCTCGAAGCCGTATCGTAATGAATCATAAATAGAGAACGAGAAGAGTCGTACCGCGCGAGGCCGTTTTTGGTTGTCGATCGGTGCTGTCGAAGACGATGACGGTTGTCAAGAGTTTGCGGTTACAAGCGGAGGAGACGTTGAAGGTGTTCGGTTGGGTGGTGTCGTTGATGCTTGTTCATACGAGGAAGTGGGTGTGGCCGTCTGGTGTCGTCGTCACGGGGGAGGGGGTCGTTGAGAACCGCTGCCATCGGGAGGGTGGATAGGGTTGAGAGGTTCACGAATTGCAGATTGTTGGGGGGGGGGGTTTCACGATTGTAGTAGGCGTAGGGGTGGGAGGGTTGTTATTTTATAGATAGATTTGTTTGTAATTAACAACTTTAGTCCCTTAGTTCCCCTAGTTTCTAAGATTGTGCTTTAGGTATTTAGTTTGTTTTAAGTGTTAGTTTTGGTTAAGTTAGAGTTATATATTGATGGGTTGCAATATTTATAATATTACTAATAATAATAATAACATTTATATTTACAATGATACTAATAATAATAATTATTATTTTCGTGAGCAACGACGAGCAGTTAAAGAAATAGGGACGATGTACGTCTGGAAACGTGAGTTGTCACATCATCCCCTTGTTGAAGGGAATTTCGTCTCGAAATTAAAGGAAAAGGTATCTCAAGAATGAATACCTTATGAAGTAGGTGTCTGATCGTTGAACAGTTGTGGGTACTTCTTCTTCATCTGATCTGCGCATTCCCAGGTAAATTCTGGTCCACGCTTTGAGTTCCATCGGACTTTGACAATAGGAATCCGACTGTGTTTGAGTGTCTTGACCTCTCGGTCCATAATTTCCACCGGTTCCTCGATGAAATGTAGTTGTTCGTCCACATGTATCTCATCTAACGGAACAACGAGAGTTTCGTCTGCAAGGCATTTCCTCAGGTTTGAAACGTGAAACACATTGTGTACTCCGCTGAGTTCTTCGGATAGGTTCAGTTGGTAGGCTACGGGGCCAACCCATTTGACAATCTCAAACGGTCCCACGTATCTAGGCTTAGTTTTCCATGTTTCCCGAAACGAATCATGCCCTTCCAGGGGTGACACTTTCAAAAGTACTTTGTCGCCAATTTGAAATTCCAATGGTTGGTGACGTTTATTAGCGTACTCTTTTGTCGGTCACGTGCTGCCGCCATGCAGTTACGAATCTGCACGATCTTCTCAGTCGTCTCGTGCACGAGTTCGGGACCGGTAAGTTGACTTTCTCCAACTTCCGCCCAACAAATAGGTGATCGGCACTTACGCCCATACAGTGCCTCGAATGGAGCAGCTTTGATTGATGTGTGGTAGCTGTTGTTGTAAGAAAACTCAACCAACGGTAAATGAGTTTCCCAGCTGCTGCCGAAATCAATCACGCAAGCGCGTAACATGTCTTCTAAAGTCTGGATCGTACGCTCACTCTGGCCATCCGTTTGAGGATGATATGCAGTGCTCATGTCTAACCGTGTTCCCAATGCTCGTTGTAATGATTGCCAGAAATGTGAAGTGAATCGAGTGTCACGATCGGAGATGATAGAAATCGGTACACCATGCCGGAGACTATTTCCCTTAGGTAAATACGTGTTAACTTCTCCATTCTATCAGTCTCTTTGATTGGTAAGAAGTGTGCGGATTTCGTCAAACGATCTACAATTACCCAAATGCTATCGCATCCGCTGGGTGTTCGAGGCAGTTTCGTGATAAAGTCCATAGATATCTGCTCCTACTTCCATACTGGGATTTCTGGTTGTTGAAGTAACCAGATGGTCATTGATACTCCACCTTAACCTTAGAGCAGGTTAAGCATCTGCTTACGTAAGTGGCGATGTCAGCTTTCATGTTTGGCCACTAGTAAAGACTTTTAGATAGTGATACATCTTGTCTGAACCCGGATGAATCGAATACCGTGACTTGTGAGCTTCGTCCATTACCAGCTCTCGTAGGTCTCCATACAAGGGGACCCATATTCGGTCCATGAAGTATCGAATTCCGTCTGATTTGGTTTCCAGTTGTTTTCCAGCCTCGTAGTGATTCAGCTTTCAGGTTCTCGTCTTTCAAAGCTTCAAGTTGAGCATTACGTATTTGGTCGGGTAATCCAGTGTGAATGGTGAGTTGCAATGCTCGAACTCGTTTTCGCTTAGGTGTTTCCTTTCGACTTAGGGCGTCGGCTACTACATTAGCCTTACCCGGATGATATTTGCTTGCACAGTCGTAGTCGTTCAACAACTCGACCCACGACGTTGCCTCATGTTCAGCTCCTTCTGTTCGAAATGTGCTGAAGACTCTTGTGATCGGTAGAAATGGTGCACTTGGTACCATACAGTAGTGTCTCCATATCTTGAGAGCAAACACAACGGCTCCCAACTCTAAGTCGTGTGTCGTGTAGTTCTTCTCGTGAACCTTTAACTGTCGGGAAGCGTATGCGATCACCTTCTCGCGTTGCATTAGCACACAACCGAGACCTGAATAGAAGCATCGCAATACACCACAAAGTCTTCGGTTCCCTCGGTAAAGACATATCGATGTCGTGCAGAGTTTCTGTTTTAAGAACTGAAAGGCTGATTCCTGCTTGTCACCCCAACTGTACACAACGCCCTTCTGAGTTAACGCTGTAAGTGGTTGAGCGATTTTCGAAAACCCTTAGATAAATCGTCGGTAATAGCCAGCCAATCCAAGGAACTGTCGTACCTCCGTCGGAGTCTTTGGCGTAGCCCAGTTCTTGATAGCTTCTATCTTTGCTGGATCGACATGTATGCCCTTCTCGTTGACTACCTGACCCAAGAATTGGACTTCTCGAATCCAGAAGTCGCACTTCGAGAATTTGGCGTAGAGCTGCTCTTGTTTTAGTAGTTGCAAGATAAGCCGAAGGTGTTCCTCATGTTCCTCCTTGTTCCTTGAATAGATCAGAATGTCATCGATGAAAACGATAACAAACTTGTCCAGGTAGGGTTTGCACACTCGGTTCATAAGATCCATGAAAACCGCTGGTGCATTAGTCAGACCAAATGGCATTACCAGAAACTCATAGTGTCCGTATCGAGTTCTGAATGCCGTCTTTGATATGTCCTCCTCTCGGACTCTTAGTTGATGATATCCTGATCTCAAATCTATCTTCGAATAAAAACTAGACCCTTGAGGCTGGTCAAACAGATCATCAATGCGAGGTAAAGGATAACGGTTCTTAACCGTCACTTTGTTTAGTTCACGATAATCGATGCACATGCGAAAAGTCCCATCCTTCTTCTTGACAAACAGGACTGGGGCTCCCCACGGTGACGAGCTAGGTCTGATGAATCCTTTATCTAAGAGCTCTTGCAGTTGAGTAGACAGTTCTTGTAATTCCTTCGGAGCTAATCTGTATGGTGCTCTAGCAATGGTGCGGCTCCAGGCGTCAATCAATCTGGAACTCAACTTGATGGTGTGGTGGAAGACCAGGTAAGTCTTCAGGGAAACTTCGGGAAAATCACGAACGATAGGGATTATCTTCAATCTTCTTTCTTCGGTGGCCTTCTCGGTGATCATAGCTAAGATGGCGGTATGGCCTTTGCGTAAGCACTTCTAGGCTTTCATATACGAAATGATGCCAGAAACGACACCACTTTTCTCACCCTGTACGGATAAGACTTCACCACTAGGAAGTGGTACACGAACAATCTTCTCGCGACAAAATATCTCAGCTTGTTTCTTAGATAACCAGTCCATGCCAACTACTACGTCAAAACTACCAAGTGTAACTGGCATAAGATCTATCTCAAATTTGTGTCCTGATAGCTCTAATTTACATCCTTTAAGAATATGAGTTGCCTCGATCACTTTACCGTCTGCTAGTTCTACCGTATAACTAGGGTCCATTTCAGTCAAGGTTACATCTAAAAGCTTGCCAAACTTAGTAGATATAAAACTCTTATCAGCACCGGTATCAAATAACACAGAAGCAAAACAATCGTTCAGAGGAACGTACCGGTAACCATGTTTTGATCGTTTCTCTGCCTCACCAGAACCGATCACGAAAGCTCGCCCTCTGGCGCCATTTCCATTGTTGTTATTTCCATTATTGCCCCTGTTTCCATTCTTCAGTTGTGGACAATCCTTCCGATAATGCCCTCTTTACCACACTCAAAACAACCTCTAGTCGCTTCACCCTGTCGTTGTTGATGAGGTTGTTGCTTGGTCATTAGTTCGCCCCTACAGTCTTAGCAGCATGGCCCATTTTTCCACACCTTTGACAACGAAAACGATCACACTGGCCATGATGATGAAAGTTTCATTTGTTGCACCTTGGATACTTGCCCCCGTAGTTACTTGATCCTTGACCATTGTTGTTGTTGTTCTGATTGTTGTTTGTGAAGCTTCTGGAAGAGTTAAACTTTCTGGCTTGTTGTTTGTGAGTGTTGTTTGAGTTTGAAGACTTGCTGATGTTACTTTCCCATTTTCGCTTATGGTCGAATGAGCCAGATGTAGTGCTACGTTTAGGCAGAGTGCCCTGCGCCACTGCCTGATCGGTGAATCTGTGAGCTAGTCGGATAGCATGTTGAATAGTCTCAGGGTCCGCAGCGATGACACTAGCTTGGATCTGAGGAGCTAACCCATCAATGTACCTCTCAATCCTTTTGTAATCCGGGTCTACCATTTGAGGACATAAGGCAGGCAACTCGTGCGAATGAGTCGTATATTCCTCAATGTTGGAACCAACCATCTTAAGGTTCCAGAATTCCGTCTCCAGTTTCTGGACTTCGTTCCTCGGGCAGTATTCTTCCTTCATCAGTTTCTTGAAATCATCCCATGGCAGACTATTAGCAGCATCAAGTCCTAAGGTCTGGACCTGTGAGTTCCACCATGTCAGAGCGGGTCCTTCTAGTGTGCCGGAGGCGTACTTGACGCGACTCTCGACAGGACAGTTGCACATGGCGAATACTGACTCAAGTTTCTCCAGCCAGCGAAGTAATGTGACAACACCTCAGAACCACTAAAAGAGTGGGGCTTGCAGTCCATAAACATCTTGAGGTACAGATAGTTGGACCTGAATCAGAAGGACATATAATTGTTTAAGAATCAATATGTGTTATCGTAGGGAAAACTAACGTGTCTATTGATTCTAGTTTACCTCCTTGATTCAGATTTTGATTGTTCTGGTTCTGATTGCGGGCCTGCTCATAAGTTGCAAGCGCGTCAGCTATACGCTCATTGATAATGGCATCCAATTCAGCTTGAGTCATGTTGATGTTTCCTTGTCCACTCGGGCGTCCAGGTCTTCTTCCAGACATGATTCTTCAATTCACAATACCCGACAGTCACTATCAAATAATAACTATTGATAAAAATAAATTGTTTCATACTAGTAGGAATGGAGGATATGTTTGCATATCGATAGTGAGGTTTTATGAGCACCGAGACCTCATGTCTCCAAGTATAGAAATGAAAATTTGTACTGATTATGACCGTTATCACCAAATAGAGTTTCCAGAGTTCTCATGCACGACAAATTACAATTACGTGTGCACCCGTGATTCTAATTTTCTTTGCATGGTCACCCATGGTTCCTCCCATTCGAGATAGCATGCCTTGTCAAGTACGAGTGTTATCAATGATAGAGGTATCAAAGATATGTTTATTATACTAAGGGTCAAATAACTAAGGTTGTACAAAGGATTCGATTAAGATAACAACAGGAATTAAGACGATCTGGCCTTTTCCTTTGAAGCTCTAAGCGCCTACATGTCTAAGCCTGATCCTCTGATAGACTTCAATCTCCTTGGTTGTCCCACGTTTACTGTTCAGACAAGTGAAGATGATAGGGCATGTTGGAATAGGGACAAGTACGATAGAGTTTGAAAGAGTAATGTGTGTTGTTCTCCTTGTTCGTCATCGTTAGGTTTGTCGTGTGTGTTAGAAAAGAGTTTCATGTTCCGAAGTGGTAATGTTAGGTTCAAATCGCCGTTGCTTCAACTCCGGGAATGAAGTAACAAGTGTAGATGTTGGAAGTAAGTGAGCGGGACTCTCCGCCCCTCTGTTAGCCGAGGATGATACACGTGACATAGATAGTGCGGGTAATGTTTGATCGTTCAGTAATGTAATGTTAGCATGCCGGGAGAATGTTCGTACAGCAGTTGGAATCATGTAAGTGTCTGTGCAATACTAGTGTTGTGTCTAAGGCTATAGTCTAGATGCAAATGCAATCCTAGTTCTCTATAACCAGTGGCTCTGATACCAATCTGTCACACCCTCAATTTCCATAAACGGGGTTTTACCGTTAGGCGTGTGACATACCAGGATCTCAGACACGGTCATATCAAACGACACTATATGAATTTAAAAATAACGTTTGAATTAAACCCATAGCAGCATAACTGAAATCAATAATAGTGCGGAAGCAAATAACGAAATGTAAACAATACTGAAAGTTGTAAGTACTAAGCCAAAACTAAATGTCAATGCAAGTAAATAATGTTGATGATGCATGTCCTGAGTGCGTTTCTTAATCGTGCATCATAAGCTTAAGCGTTTCTGTTACCTGAGAAAACATGCTAAAGTGTGTCAACATAAAGTTGGTGAGTTCACAGGTTTTATCACAAATAAAAATGTTTGTAACTGTTCGAATGGTATAGTAATTAAAGCATATCGATAGGTAGCTAGCCTATAATCAAGTTACTTAGCGTTTCGAAACCGAGGCTGACTGTGTAGTTCGTATGTTTGTTGCCTTCCCGTCACATCTCACCAGACAGTGACAAATGTTAAGTCAATAATGCACCCGTTTGACCTCCAATCAAGCCAGCGCGAGTAGCCCGGGCGGGGTTTGTCAAACCCAGTAGTACTACTCAGAATTACCTTGCTACACATTACTAACGGTTCGAGAATGTAAGGACTTTTCAAGAATGTTTGCACTAACGTAACAGGCGATATCAATAATACTAAAACCATTTTGTAAAAATGTTTGCATGTTTTCTCCCCAAAAAGGAAAGAAAGTAAAATAGGGGCCGTGAAGACTCACCTTGATGCACAGCAAAAGAGATAATGCTCGCACAACTGTTAGGGTTTCGGTTAACCTGAATTTCATTTAATACGATATAGTTAATGTTACGAGTGTAAGGGTCGTACGGGTTCGCGATCACGGTTCGGTTACGATGTAGACTAACGATTTTTCCCCCATCCACAAGCCATACAATTAAGCAAAAAAACCATACGTACACAAGTGTCAAAACCATATGAATAATAGCAAGACATTCGCTAGTGTTAATGACACGTAGATAATCCACACATCGTATGTATATAATCCTTCATGATTAATGCACACTAGTAATTCATACGTACACTAACTCTTACACACCCAATGTATACATATAATAACTCTTATACAACCCATACCAATATTAAGAAGTTACTATACATAGTACACACCCAAAAGACATGCAATACACAACTCACAACATAAATACATGATTAGATAACCATAAAAATAACTCACTGCCAACACCCAAACCATTTGAATATATGCAAACATGCATGTTAAACACCTTCATGCACTACGTGGACCAAATCTATAATATCCACATACACCTATACACACACAATAACACAAGTACAACAACCACACAAAACACACCACATACTCACGCTGTACACACATACTTATATATATCCATGCACACATAGATAGATATACATGCATACACATAACCCAAAATCAATGACTATGAATGAAGAACCCACGAAACAAACCCACGACTCACATACACACACCAGAACAACCACACAACAACGTGACGAGACCCGAAACAATAAAATAATCACCGCGAACGAAACCGCGTCTAAAACCGAAACCCGAAGCTCAAACCGTATCGTAATGAATCATAAATAGAGAACGAGAAGAGTCGTACCACGCGAGGCCGTTTTTGGTTGTCGATCGGTGCTGTCGAAGACGATGACGGTTGTCAAGAGTTTGCGGTTACAAGCGGAGGAGACGTTGAAGGTGTTCGGTTGGGTGGTGTCGTTGATGCTTGTTCATACGAGGAAGTGGGTGTGGCCGTCTGGTGTCGTCGTCACGGGGGAGGGGGTCGTTGAGAACCGCTGCCATCGGGAGGGTGGATAGGGTTGAGAGGTTCACGATTGCAGATTGTTGGGGGGGGGGGGGTTCACGATTGTAGTAGGCGTATGGGTGGGAGGGTTGGTTATTTTATAGATAGATTTGTTTGTAAATTACAACTTTAGTCCCTTTAGTTCCCCTAGTTTCTAAGATTGTGCTTTAGGTATTTAGTTTGTTTTAAGTGTTAGTTTTGGTTAAGTTAGAGTTATATATTGATGGTTTGCAATATTTATAATATTACTAATAATAAAATAACATTTATATTTACAATGATACTATAATAATAATATTATTTTAGTGAGCAACGACGAGCAGTTAGAGAAATAGGGACGATGTACGTCTGGAAACGTGAGTTGTCACATTATCGATTAATGTGATTCCAATGAACATTAAATCACTTTTGATTTGATTGGTTCGAGAGTGTGTTTTAAAGGCTTGAGTATCAACTTCCATTGAATTATGGTTATTACAAAAAGCAAAAACTATCCTTGCTAGAACTAGTGTCGTTTAATGTTTGTTAGTAACTTGTTCATTCCCATGTATATAGTTAAGCTTTTTTAAATGAGTGATTCCCCTATCTTTAGTTGCACGATTTATGATTAAAATACAAGTAAAAGTTATTTTAATGCTCATGATAACTTGATTTGATTCTTTTTAACCATCCACCTTACGTTTTTCGTTTGACATTTCATTAGGCTTTTTTCTGCTGTAATTATAATCTCTCTTCTCTTCTAGTGAATACAAGTACTTTACTGGTCATTTGCACCTAGTTTCATTCCCTTGATTTCGAAAGAGTAATTCATTGATCGATAGATGCCATCTAGATTAATTCATTGGATATTTGAGGCAATAATGTCTAAAGTTGGTTGTGAAGTGTTATGGATAATTTTGGGCAGAAGTGGGTTAATTTTAACGGTGTCTCGTGTGGTGTCTTGTTTAGTTTAGGTTTCAATTAAACAATAGATCCTATGTTCCATGTGTGATCGATTAATGTGATTCCAATGAACATTATAATCACATTTGATTTGATTGGTTCGAGAGTTTCTTTAGAACGCTAGAGTATCAAAATTCCATTGAATTTATAGTTATTACAAAAAGCAAAAGCTATTCTTGCTAGAAATAGTGTCGTTTAATGTTTGTTTGTAACTTGTTCATTTCCCATGTAAATAGTTAAGCTTTTTTAAATGATTGATGCTCCAATCTTTAGTTGCACGATTATGATTAAAATACAAGTAAAAGTTATTTAAATGCTCGTGTTAACTTGATTTGATTCTTTTTAACCATCACACATTACGTTTCTCGTTTGATATTTCATTAGATTTGTTTCCACAATAATTATAATCTCTCTTCTTTTCTAGTGATATAGAAGTACTTTAATGGTCATTTGCACCTCGTTTCATTCCCTTGATTTCGAAAGAGGTATTTGTTGATTGATAGTTGTGATTTAGATTAATACATTGTATGTTTGAGGCAATAATGTCTAAAGTTGGTTGTGAAGTGTTATGGATAAGTTTTGTGCAGAAGTGGGTTAATTTTAAGGGTGTTTCGTGTGGTGTGTTGTTTTGTTTTGGTTTTGATTAAACAATAGATCTTATGTTCCATGTGTTATCGATTAATGTGATTCCAATGAACATTTTAATCACTTTTGCTTTGATTGGTTCGAGAGTGTGTTTTGAAGGCTAGAGTATAAAAATTCCATTGAATTTATGGTTATTACAAAAAGCAAATGCTATCCTTGCTAGAACTAGTGTCGTTTAATGTTTGTTTGTAACTTATTCATTTCCCATGTATATAGTTAAGCTTTTTTAAATGATTGATTCTCCTATCTTTAGTTGCACGATTATGATTAAAATACAAGTAGAACTTATTTAAATGCTCGTGTTAATTTGATTTGATTTATTTTTAACCAATCACACATTACGTTTTTCGTTTGACATTTCATTAGACTTGTTTCTACTGTAATTATAATCTCTCTTCTTTTTGTAGTGAGATAGAAGTACTTTAATGATCATTTCCACCTCGTTTCATTCCCTTGATTTCGAAAGAGTTATTCGTTGATCGATAGTTGTCATTTAGATTAATTCATTGGATGTTTGAGGCAATAATGTCTAAAGTTGGTTGTGAAGTGTTATGGATAAGTTTTGGGCAGAAGTTAGTTAATTTTAACGGTGTCTCGTGTGGTGTCTTGTTTAGTTTAGGTTTCAATTAAACAATAGATCCTATGGTCCATGTGTGATCGATTAATGTGATTCCAATGAACATTATAATCATTTTTGATTTGATTGGTTTGAGAGTGTGTTTAGAACGATAGAGAATCAAAATTCCATTCAATTTAAGGTTATTACAAAAAGCAAAAGCAATCAATGCGAGAACTAGTGTCGTTTAATGTTTGTTTGTAACTTGTTCATTTCCCATGTATATTGTTAAGCTTTTTAGACAATTGATGCCCCAATCTTTAGTTGCATGATTATGATTATAACACAAGTAAAACTTATTTAAATGCTGGTGTTAACTTGATTTGATTTCTTTTTCACCAATCACACATTACGTTTCTGTTTGACATTTCATTAGACTTGTTTCTACTGTAATTATAATCTCTTTTCTTTTCTAGAGATATACAAGTACTTTACTGGTCATTTGCACCTCGTTTCATTCCCTTGATTTCGAAAGAGGAATTCATTGATCGATAGTTGTCATTTAGATTAAATTAGTGGATGTTTAAGGCAATAATGTCTAAAGTTGGTTGTGAAGTGTTATGGATAAGTTTTTGGCAGAGATGGGTTATTTTTAACGGTGTCTTGTGTGGTGTCTTGTTTAGTTAAGGTTTCAATTAAACAATAGATCCTATGTTCCATGTCTGATCGTTTAATGTGATTCCAATGAATAATATAATCACTTTTGATTTGATTGGCTTGAGAGTGTGTTTAAAACGCTAGAGTATGAAAATTCCTTTGAATTTATGGTTATAACAAAAAGCAAAAGCTATCATTGCTAGAAATAGTGTCGTTTAATATTTGTTTGTAACATGTTCATTTCCCATGTATAAAGTTAAGCTTTTTTAAATGATTAATGCTCCAATCTTTAGTTGCACGATTATGATTAAAATACAAGTAAAATTTATTTAAATGCTCGTGTTAACTTGATTTGATTTCTTTTTAACCAATCACACATTACGTTTCTTGTTTGACATTTCATTAGATTGTTTCCACAGTAATTATAATCTCTCCTCTTTTCTAGTGAGACAGAAGTACTTTAATGGTCATTTGCACCGCGTTTCATTCCCTTGATTTTGAAAGAGGTTTTCGTTGATCGATAGTTGTGATTTAGATTAATACATTGGATGTTTGAGGCAATAATATCTAAAGTGGTTGTGAAGTGATATAGATAAGTTTTGGGCAGAAGTGGGTTAAATTTAAGGGTGTTTCGTGTGGTGTGTTGTTTTGTTTTGGTTTCGTTTAAACAAAAGATCCTATGTTCCATGTGCTATCGATTAATGTGATTCCAATGAAGATTATAATCACTTTTGATTTGATTGGTTCGAGAGTGTGTTTTGAAGGCTAGAGTGTCAAAATTCCATTGAATTTATGGTTATTACAAAAAGCAAAAGCTATCCTTGCTAGAGCTGGTGTCGATTAATGTTTGTTTGTAACTTGTTCATTTCCCATGTATATAGTTAAGCTTTTTTAAATAATTGATGCTCCAATCTTTAGTTGCACGATTATGATTAAAATACAAGTAAAACTTATTTAAATGCACGTGTTAACTTGATTTGATTTATTTTTAACCAATCCCACCTTACGTTTTTCGTTTGACATTTCATTAGACTTGTTTCTACTGTAATTATAATCTCTCTTCTTTTCTACTGAGATACAAGTACTTTACTGGTCATTTGCACCTCGTTTCATTCTCTTGATTTCGAAAGAGGAATTCATTGATCGATAGTTGTTATTTAGATTAATTAAGTGGATGTTTGAGGCAATATGTCTAAAGTTGGTTGTGAAGTGTTATGAATAAGTTTTGGGCAGAGGTGGGTTAATTTTAACGGTGTCTCGTGTGGTCTCTTGTTTAGTTTAGGTTTCAATTAAACAATAGATCCTATGTTCCATGTCTGATCGATTAATGTGATTCCAATGAACATTATAATCACTTTTGATTTGATTGGTTCGAGAGTGTGTTTAGAACGCTAGAGTATGAAAATTCCATTGAATTTATGGTTATTACAAAAAGCAAAAGCTATCCTTGCTAGAAATAGTGTCGTTTAATATTTGTTTGTAACATGTTCATTTCCCATGTATAAAGTTAAGCTTTTTTAAATGATTGATGCTCCAATCTTTAGTTGCACGATTATGATTAAAATACAAGTAAAACTTATTTAAATGCTCGTGTTAACTTGATTTGATTTCTTTTTAACCAATCACACATTACGTTTCACGTTTGACATTTCATTAGATTTGTTTCCACTGTAATTATAATCTCTCCTCTTTTCTAGTGAGACAGAAGTACTTTAATGGTCATTTGCACCTCGTTTCATTCCCTTGATTTCGAAAGAGGTTTTCGTTGATCGATAGTTGTGATTTAGATTAATACATTGGATGTTTGAGGCAACAATATCTAAAGTTGGTTGTGAAGTGATATAGATAAGTTTTGGGCAGAAGTGGGTTAAATTTAAGGGTGTTTCGTGTGGTGTGTTGTTTTGTTTTGGTTTCGTTAAACAAAAGATCCTATGTTCCATGTGCTATCGATTAATGTGATTCCAATGAAGATTATAATCACTTTTGATTTGATTGGTTCGAGAGTGTGTTTTGAAGGCTAGAGTGTCAAAACTCCATTGAATTTATGGTTATTACAAAAAGCAAAAGCTATCCTTGCTAGATCTGGTGTCGATTAATGTTTGTTTCTAACTTGTTCATTTCCAATGTATACAGTTCAGCTTTTTTAAATGATTGATTCTCCAATCTTTAGTTGCACGATTATGATTAAAATACAAGTAAAACTTATTTAAATGCACGTGTTAACTTGATTTGATTTCTTTTTAACCAATCGCACCTTACGTTTTTCGTTTGACATTTCATTGGACTTGTTTCTACTGTAATTATAATCTCTCTTCTTTTCTAGTGAGATACAAGTACTTTACTGGTCATTTGCACCTAGTTTCATTCCCCTGATTTCGAAAGAGTAATTCATTGATCGATAGTTGTCATTTTGATTAATACATTGGATGTTGAGGCAATAATGTCTAAACTTGGTTGTGAAGTGTTATGGATAAGTTTTGGGCAGAATTGGGTTATTTTAATGGTGTCTCGTGTGGTGTCTTGTTTAATTTAGGTTTCAGTTAAACAATAGATCCTATGTTCCATGTGTGATCGATTAATATGATTCCAATGAACATTATAATCACTTTTTATTTGATTGGTTCAAGAGTTTCTTTAGAACGCTAGAGTATCAAAATTCCATTGAATTTATGGTTATTACAAAAAGCAAAAGCTATCCTTGCTAGAAATAGTGTCGTTTAATGTTTGTTTGTAACTTGTTCATTTCCCTTGTATATAGTTAAGCTTTTTTAATGATTGATGCTCCAATCTTTAGTTGCACGATTATGATAAAATACAAATAAAAGTTATTTAAATGCCCGTGTTAACTAGATTTGATTTCTTTTTAACCAATCACACATTACGTTCTCGTTTGACATTTCATTAGATTTGTTTCCACAGTAATTATAATCTCTCTTCATTTCTAGTGAGATAGAAGTACTTTAATGGTCATTTGCACCTCGTTTCATTCCCCTGATTTCAAAAGAGGTATTCTATGATCGATAGTTGTGATTTAGATTAATACATTGGATGTTGAGGCAATAATGTCTAGAGTTGGTTGTGAAGTGTTATGGATAAGTCTTGGGCAGAAGTGGGTTAATTTTAAGGGTGTTTCGTGTGGTGTCTTGTTTTGTTTTGGTTTCGATTAAACAATAGATCCTATGTTCCATGTGTTATCGATTTATGTGATTCCAATGAACATTATAATCACTTTTAATTTGATTGGTTCGAGAGTGTGTTTTGAAGGCTAGAGGATCAAAGTTCCATTGAATTTATAATGAAACAAAAGCTATCCTTGCTAGAACTAGTGTCGTTTAATGTTTGTTTGTAACTTGTTCATTTCCCAGGTATATAGTTATGCTTTTTTAATGATTGATTCTCCAATCTTTAGTTGCACAATTATGATTAAAATACAAGTAAAACTTATTTAAATGCTCGTGTTAACTTGATTTGATTTATTTTTAACCAATCACACATTACATTTCTCATTAAGAGTTCATTAGATTTGTTTCCACTGTAATTATAATCTCTCTTCTTTTCTAGTGAGATAGAAGTACTTTAATGGTCATTTGCACCTCGTTTCATTCCCTTGATTTCGAAAGAGGAATTCGTTGATCGATAATTGTGATTTAGATTAATTCATTGGATGTTTAAGGAAATAATGTCTAAAGTTGGTTGTGAAGTGTTATGGATAAGTTTTGGGGAAAAGTGGGTTAATTTTAAGGGTGTTTCGTGTGGTGTCTTGTTTAGTTTTGGTTTCGTTTAAATAATAGATCCTATGTTCCATATCTGATCGATTAATGTGATTCCAATGAACATTATAATCTTATTTGATTTGATTGGTTCGAGAGTGTGTTTAGAAGGCTAGAGTATCAAAACTTCATTGAATATATGGTTATTACAAAAAGTAAAAGCTATCCTTGCTAGAACTAGTGTTGTTTAATGTTTGTTTGTAACTTGTTCATTTCCCATGTATATAGTTAAGCTTTTTTAAATAATTGATGCTCCGATCTTTAGTTGCACGACTATGATTAAAATACAAGTAAAACTTATTTAAATGCTCGTGTTAACTTTATTTGATTTCTTTTTAACCAATCACACATTACGTTTCTCGTTTGACATTTCATTAGGTTTGTTTCCACTATAATTATAATCTCTCTTCTTTTCTAGTGACATAGAAGTACTTTAATGGTCATTTCCACCTCGTTTCATTCCCTTGATTTCGAAAGAGGAATTCATTGATCGATAGTTGTGATTTAGATTAATTCATTGGATGTTTAAGGAAATAATGTCTAAAGTTGGTTGTGAAGTGTTATGGATAAGTTTTGGGCAAAAGTGGGTTAATTTTAAGGGTGTTTCGTGTGGTGTCTTGTTTAGTTTTGGTTTCGTTTAAACAATAGATCCTATGTTCCATGTGTGATCGATTAATGTGATTCCAATGAACATTATAATCACATTTGATTTGATTGGTTCGAGAGTGTGTTTAGAAGGCTAGAGTATCAAAACTTCATTGAATATATGGTTATTACAAAAAGCAAAAGCTATCCTTGCTAGAACTAGTGTTGTTTAATGTTTGTTTGTAACTTGTTCATTTCCCATGTATATAGTTAAGCTTTTTTAAATAATTGATGCTCCGATCTTTAGTTGCACGACTATGATTAAAATACAAGTTAAACTTATTTAAATGCTCGTGTTAACTTGATTTGATTTCTTTTAACCAATCACACATTACGTTTCTCGTTTAACATTTCATTAGATTTGTTTCCACTGTAATTATAATCTCTCTTCTTTTCTAGTGAGATAGAAGTACTTTAATGGTCATTTGCACCTCGTTTCATTCCCTTGATTTCGAAAGAGGAATTCGTTGATCGATAGTTGTGATTTAGATGAATTCATTGGATGTTTAAGGAAATAATGTCTAAAGTTGGTTGTGATGTGTTATGGATAAGTTTTGGGCAAAAGAGGTTTAATTTTAAGGGTGTTTCGTGTGGTGTCTTGTTTAGTTTTGGTTTCGTTTAAACAATAGATCCTATGTTCCATGTGTGATCGATTAATGTGATTCCAATGAACATTATAATCACATTTGATTTGATTGGTTCGAGTGTGTGTTTAGAAGGCTAGAGTATCAAAACTTCATTGAATATATGGTTATTACAAAAAGCAAAAGCTATCCTTCCTAGAACTAGTGTTGTTTAATGTTTGTTTGTAACTCGTTCATTTCTCATGTATATAGTTAAGCTTTTTTAAATAATTGATGCTCCGATCTTTAGTTGCACGATTATGATTAAAATACAAGTAAAGCTTATTTAAATGCACGTGTTAACTTGATTTGATTTCCTTTTAACCAATCACACATTATGTTTCTCGTTTGACATGTCATTAGGTTTGTTTCGACTGTAATTATAATGTCTCGTCTTTTCTAGTGAGATAGAAGTACTTTAATGGTCATTTGCACCTCGTTTCATTCCCTTGAATTAGACAGAGGAATTCGTTGATCGATAGTTCTGATTTAGATTAATTCATTGGATGTTTGTGGAAATAATGTAGAAAATTGGTTGTGAAGTGTTATGCATAAGTTTTGGGCAGAAGTGGGTTATTTTTAAGGGTGTTTCGCGTGGTGTCTTGTTTAGTTTTGGTTTCGATTAAACAATAGATCCTATGTTTCATGTGTGATCGATTAATGTGATTCCAATGAACATTATAATCACATTTGATTTGATTGGTTCAAGAGTGTGTTTAGAAGGCTAGAGAATCAAAATTTCATTGAATATATGGTTATTACAAAAAGCAAAAGCTATCCATGCTAGAAATAGTTTTGTTTATTGTTTGTTTGTAACTTGTTCATTTTCCATGTATATAGTTTAGCTTTTTTAAGATTGATGCTCCGGTCTTTAGTTGCACGATTATGATTAAAATACAAGTAAAACTTATTTAAATGCTCGTGTTAACTTGATTTGATTTCTTTTTAACCTATCACACATTACGTTTCTCGTTTAACATTTCATTAGATTTGTTTTTTGTGTAATTATAATCTTTCTTCTTTTCTAGTGAGATACAAGTACTTTACTGGCCATTTTCACCTCTTTCATTCCCTTGATTTTGAAAGAGGAATTCGTTAATCGATAGTTGTGATTTAGATTGATTCATCAGATGTTTGAGGAAATAATGTCGAAAGTTGGTTGTGAAGTGTTATGGATAAGTTTTGGGCAGACATGGGTTAATTTTAAGGGTGTTTCGTGTGGTGTCTTGTTTAGTTTTGATTTCGATTAAACAATAGATCCTATGTTCCATGTGTGATCGATTAATGTGATTCCAAGGAACAATATAATCACATTTGATTTGATTGGTTCGAGAGTGTGTTTAGAAGGCTAGAGTATCAAAATTTCATTGAATATATGGTTATTACAATAAGCAAAAGCTATCCTTGCTAGAACTAGTGTTGTTTAATGTTTGTTTGTAACTCGTTCATTTCCCATGTATATAGTTAAGCTTTTTTAAATAATTGATGCTCCGATCTTTAGTTGCACGATTATGATTAAAATACAAGTAAAGCTTATTTAAATGCTCATGTTACTTGATTTGATTTCTTTTAACCAATCACACATTAAGTTTCTCGTTTGACATGTCATTAGGTTTGTTTCCACTGTAATTATAATGTCTCGTCTTTCTAGTGAGATAGAAGTACTTAATGGTCATTTGCCCTCGTTTCATTCCCTTGATTTCGAAAGTGGAATTTGTTGATTGATAGTTGTGATTTAGATTAATTGATTGGATGTTTGAGGAAAGAATGTCTAAAGTTGGTTGTGAAGTGTTATTGATAAGTTTTGGGCATAAGTGGGTTATTTTAAGCGTGTTTCGTGTGGTGTCTTGTTTAGTTTTGGTTTCGATTAAACAATAGATCCATGTTCCATGTGTGATCGATTAATGTGATTCCAATGAACATCATAATCACATTTATTTGATTGGTTTGAGAATGTGTTTAGAAGGCTAGAGTATCAAAATTTCATTGAATATATGGTTATTACAATAAGCAAAAGCTATCCTTGCTAGATCTAGTGTTGTTTAATGTTTGTTTCTAACTTGTTCATTTCCAATGTATATAGTTAAGCTTTTTAAAGAAGTGATCCTCCGATCTTTAGTTGCACGATTATGATTAAAATACAAGTAAAACTTATTTAATGCTCGTGTTAACTTCATTTGATTTCATTTTAACCAATCACACATTACGTTTCTCGTTTGACATTTCATTAGATTTGTTTCCACTGTAATTATAATCTCTCTTCTTTTCTAGTGACATAGAAGTACTTTAATGGTCATTTGTCAAAGGAATTCATTGATCGATAGTTCTGATTTAGATTAATTCATTGGATGTGGGAGGAAATAATGTTTAAAGTTGGTTGTGAAGTGTTATGGTTAAGTTTTAGGCAGAAAGGTGTTAATTTTAAGGGTGTTTCGTGTGGTGTCTTGTTTAGTTTTGGTTTCGATTAAACAATAGATCCTATGTTTCATGTGTGATCGATTAATGTGATTACAATGAACATTATAATCACATTTGATTTGATTGGTTCGAAGTGTGTTTTAGAAGGCAAGAGAATCAAAATTCCATTGAATATATGGTTATTACAAAAAGCAAAAGCTATCCATGCTAGAACTAGTGTTGTTTAATGATTGGTTGTAACTCGTTCATTTCCCATGTATATAGTTAAGCTTTTTAAATAATTGATGCCCCCGATCTTTAGTTGCATGATTATGATTAAATACAAGTAAAACTTATTTAAATGCTCGTGTTAACTTGATTTGATTTCTTTTTAACCATCACACAGTACGTTTCTCGTTTGACATTTCATTTGATTTGTTTCCGCTGTAATTATATCTCTCTCTCTCTTTCTCTAGTGAGATAGAAGTACTTTGATGGTCATTTGCACCTCGTTTCATTCCCTTGATTTCGAAAGAGGAATTCGTTGATCGATAGTTGTGATTTAGATTAATTCATTTGATGTTGAGGAAATAATGTCTAAAGTTGGTTGTGAAGTGTTATGGTTAAGTTTTGGGCAGAATGGGTTAATTTTGGGGTTTTTCGTGTGGTGTCTTGTTTAGTTTTGGTTTCGATTAAAAATAGATCCTATGTTCCATGTGTGATCGATTAATGTGATTCCAATGAACATTATAATCACATTTGATTTGATTGGTTCGAGAGTGTGTTTAGAAGGCTAGAGTATCAAAATTCATTAAATATATGGTTATTACGAAAAGCAAAAGCCATCCTTGCTAGAAATAGTTTTGTTTAATGTTTATTTGTAACTTGTTCATTTTCCATGTATATAGTTAAGCTTTTTTAAATGATTGATGCTCCGATCTTTAGTTGCACGATTATGATTAATTACAAGTAAAACTTATTTAAATGCTCGTGTTAACTTCATTTGATTTTTTTTTAACCTATCACACATTACGTTTCTCGTTTGACATTTCATTAGATTTGTTTCCACTGTAATTATAATCTTTCTTCTTTTCTAGTGAGATACAAGTACTTTACTGGCCATTTTCACCTCATTTCATTCCCTTGATTTTGAAAGACGAATTCGTTAATCGATAGTTGTGATTTAGATTATTCATTGGATTTTGAGGAAATAATGTCGAATGTTGGTTGTGAAGTGTTATGGATAAGGTTTTGGACAGACATGGGTTAATTTTAAGGGTGTTTCGTGTGGTGTCTTGTTTAGTTTGGTTTCGATTAAACAAAAGATCCTATGTTCCATGTGTGATCGATTAATGTGATTCCAAGGAACAATATAATCACATTTGATTTAACTGGTTCGAGAGTGTGTTTAGAAGGCTAGTGTTTCAAAATTGCATTGAATTTATGGTTATTACAAAAAGCAAAAGCTATCCTTGCTAGAACTAGTGTTGTTTAATGTTTGATTGTAACTCGTTCATTTCCCATGTATATAGTTAAGCTTTTTTAAATAATTGATGCTCCGATCTTTAGTTGCACGATTATGATTAAAATATAAGTAAAGCTTATTTAAATGCTCGTGTTAACTTGATTTGATTTCTTTTTAACCAATCACACATTATGTTTCTCGTTTGACATGTCATTAGGTTTGTTTCCACTGTAATTATAATGTCTCGTCTTTTCTAGTGAGATAGAAGTACTTTAATGGTCATTTGCACCTCGTTTCATTCCCTTGATTTCAAAAGTGGAATTCGTTGATCGATAGTTGTGATTTAGATTAATTCATTGGATGTTTGAGGAAATAATGTCTAAAGTTGGTTGTGAAGTGTTATTGATAAGTTTTGGGCATAAGTGGGTTAATTTTAAGCGTGTTTCGTGTGGTGTCTTGTTTAGTTTTGGTTTCGATTAAACAATAGATCCTATGTTCCATGTGTGATCGATTAATGTGATTCCAATGAACATCATAATCACATTTGATTTGATTGGTTCGAGAGTGTGTTTAGAAGGCTAGAGTATCAAAATTTCATTGAATATATGGTTATTACAATAAAGAAAAGCTATCCTTGCTAGAACTAGTGTTGTTTAATGTTTGTTTCTAACTTGTTCATTTCCAATGTATATAGTTAAGCTTTTTAAAATAAGTGATGCTCCGATCTTTAGTTGCACGATTATGATTAAAATACAAGTAAAACTTATTTTAATGCTCGTGTTAACTTGATTTGATTTCTTTTTAACCAATCACACATTACGTTTCTCGTTTGACATTTCATTAGATTTGTTTCCACTGTAATTATAATCTCTCTTCTTTTCTAGTGACATAGAAGTACTTTAATGGTCATTTGTCAAAGGAATTCGTTGATCGATAGTTGTGATTTAGATTAATTCATTGGATGTTTGAGGAAATAAGGTAAAAAGTTGGTTGTGAAGTGTTATGGATAACTTTTGGGCAGAAGTGGGTTAGTTTTAAGGGTGTTTCGTGTGGTGTCTTGTTTTGTTTTGGTTTCGATTAAAACATAGGTCCTTGTTTCATGTGTGATTGATTAATGTGATTCCAATGAACATTATAATCACATTTGATTTGATTGGTTCGAGAGTGTGGTTAGAAGGCAAGAGAATCAAAATTCCATTGAATATATGGTTATTACAAAAAGCAAAAGCTATCCATGCTAGAACTAGTGTTGTTTAATGTTTGGTTGTAACTCGTTCATTTCCCATGTATATAGTTAAGCTTTTTTAAATAATTGATGCTCTGATCTTTAGTGCATGATTATGATTAAAATACAAGTAAACCTTATTTAAATGCTCGTGTTAACTTGATTTGATTTCTTTTTAACGAATCACACATTACGTTTCTCGTTTGACATTTCATAGATTTGTTTCCACTGTAATTATAATCTTCTTCTTTTCTAGTGAGATAGAAGTGCTTTGATGGTCATTTGCACCTCGTTTCATTCCCTTGATTTCAAGAAGAGGAATTCGTGATCGTAGTTGTGATTTAGATTATTCATTTGATGTTTGAGGAAATAATGTCTAAAGTTGGTTGTGAAGTGTTATGGTTATGTTTTGGGCAGAAGTGGGTAATTTTAAGGGTGTTTCGTGTGGTGTCTTGTTTAGTTTGGTTTCGATTAAACAATAGATCCTATGTTCCATGTGTGATCGATTAATGTGATTCCAATGAACATGTAATCACATTTGATTTGATTGGTTCGAGAGTGGTTTTAGAAGGCTAGAGTATCAAAATTTCATTGAATATATGGTTATTACAAAAAGCAAAAGCTATCCTGCTAGAAATAGTTTTGTTTAATGTTGTTTGTAACTTGTTCATTTTGCATGTATATAGTTAAGCTTTTTTAAATAAATGATGCTCCAACTTATGTGTGCCTCCCCCCATGTGGTGTGCCTACCACTCACACACACATATACATCATAGATAATCACATATAATTCATAGCTAAACTACATTCACATACAAATGCAGAACATATACATACGAAAATTCATAGAAAACTTATATGCAGCATATATATAAATATAACAACATACACCATGACACACATTTACATGCATACATACATAATATTACATACCATATCAATCTGGTGTTTACCATGTTCCATGCACCCACAAGGGCTGCCAAGCTTTGGGGTTCACGCACACACACACAAGATATACACATTATATTAGGCAGAAAAACGTATATGTATATACATCAACACATACACACACATAACCATACACACACACACACATATATATATATATAATATTATATATATATATATATTCCGCAGAACATATATATATATATATGCATCTATCTATATATCAACATCGCATGCACAGAATACATATACATACACAAACATATAACCGACACACGCACATATAAAACCCGAACCGGTGCCACAATGATCGCGAATCAAGAACGAAAGAGAACCGTACCCGGAACCGAAACATTGAACAGAACAGAGGAGATTCATACCGAATGAATTGTCGGGATGCGGTTCACAATGGGGAGTTCTATCGGTGACGGTTGTCGTGAGTTCTCTCGTCGGTGTCAACGTCGGAAGAGAGAAAGATCGTCGGGGTTGCTCCCGATGGTGGTTTCGACGGCAGGGAGGGTTTCTTGGTGGATTAGGGTTGCGATGATGATGAGGGTAACTTGTGAACGTGAGGTTCGACTGGGAAGGAGTGGGATACGGTTATTATGTATAGTCTCAATTATTTTGATTATTAATAGGATCTGGCCCAATTCACAAGGTTTAGTGGCCCATTAAAGTAACTCATTATTTAATTTGGAGTAACATGATAATTTATAGTTGATTAATTATTTAGTTATCACTTGGTTAATTATAGTGTAACGGGAGAGGTTAGGTTAAAACTCGGGTTGTCACATCATCCCCTTGTGAAAGAATTTTCGTCCCGAAAATTAAGATACTACGCTCGGTTAAATGCATGAGGTTCAGTTAGGATTCGATCAACTATGAGATTCAGTTAAGGTTGGTGGTTTGTAACGTGTTTGACATTTTGACATGTTTGACAGAGTTTTGACATCATCCCCTTGTGAAAGAAATTTCGTCTCGAAATTTACGGAAAAAGGTATCTCAAAACAAATGAATACCTTAGGAAGTAGGTGTCTGATCGCTGAACAATTGTGGGTACTTCTTCTTCATCTGATCCTCGCGTTCCCAGGTAAACTCTGGTCCACACTTTGAGTTCCATCGGACTCTGACAATAGGGATCCGACTGTGTTTGAGCGTCTTGACCTCTCGGTCCATAATTTCCACCGGTTCCTCGATGAAACGTAGTTGTTCGTCAACATGTATCTCGTCTAACGGAACGACGAGGGTCTCGTCTGCAAGACATTCCTCAGGTTTGAAACATGGAACACATTGTGTACTCCGCTAATTTCGTCGGGTAGGTTCAGCTGATAGGCTACAGGGCCAACCCGTTTGGCAATCTCAAATGGTCCCACATATCTAGGGCTTAGTTTTCCGCGCTTCCCGAAACGAATCACACCCTTCTAAGGTGACACTTTCAAAAGTACCTTGTCACCATTTGAAATTCCAACGGTCGGCGACGCTTATCAGCGTAACTCTTTCTGTCAGTCCGTGCCGCTGCCATGCGGTTACGAATTTGCACGATCTTCTCAGTCGTTTCGTGCACAAGTTCGGGACCGTAAGTTGACTTCTCTAACACCCGCCAACAAATAGGTGATCGGCACTTATGCCCATACAGTGCCTCGAATGGAGCCGCTTTGATCGATGTGTGGTAGTTGTTATTGTAAGAAAACTCAACCAAGGTAAATGAGTTTCCCATGGCTGCCAAAGTCAATGATACAAGCGCGTAACATGTCTTCCAAAGTCTGGATCGTACGGTCACTGGCCATCTGTTTGAGGATGATAAGTCGTACTCATGTCTAGCTGTGTTCCCAATGCTCGTTGTAATGATTGCCAGAAATGTGAGGTGAATCGAGCGTCACGATCAGAGATGATGAGAATTGGTACACCGGCCGAGAGACTATTTCCCTGGTAAATACGTGTTAACTTCTCCATTCTATCAGTCTCTCTAATTGGTAATAAGTGTGCGGATTTCGTCAAACGATCTACAATTACCCAAATTGTATCGCATCCGCTGGGTGTTCGAGGCAGTTTCGTGATAAAGTCCATAGATATCTGCTCCCACTTCCATACTGGGATTTCTGGTTGTTGAAGTAAACCAGATGGTCGTTGATACTCCACCTTAACCTTAGAGCAGGTTAAGCATCTGCTTACGTAAGTGACAATGTCAGCTTTCATGTTTGGCCACCAGTAAAGGACTTTAGATCGTGATACATCTTGTCTGAACCCGATGAATCGAATATCGTGACTTGTGAACTTCGTCCATTACCAGCTCTCGTAGGTCTCCATACAAGGAACCCATATTCGGTCCATGAAGTATCGAATTCCGTCTGATTTGGTTTCCAGCTGTTTCTCCATGCCTCGTAGTGATTCAGCTTTTAGGTTCTCGTCTTTCAAAGCTTCAAGTTGAGCATTACGTATTGGGTCGGTAATCCAGTGTGAATGGTGAGTTGCAATGCTCGAACTCGTTTTGGCTTAGGTGTTTCCTTTCAGCTTAAGGCGTCAGCTACTACGTTGGCCTTACCTGGATGATATTTGATTGCACAATCGTAGTCGTTCAGCAACTCGACCCAACGACGTTGTCTCATGTTCAGCTCCTTTTGTTCAAAAATGTGTTGAAGACTCTTGTGATCGATATAAATGGTGCACTTGGTACCGTACAAGTAATGTCTCCATATTTGAGGGCAAACACAACGGCTCCCAACTCTAAGTCGTGTGTCGTGTAGTTCTTCTCGTAAACCTTAGCTGTCGGGAAGCGTATGCGATGGGCATCCTTCTAGTGTTGCATTAGCACACAACCGAGACCCTGATAGAGGCATCGCAATACACCACAAAATCTTCGGTTCCCTCAGGTAAAGACAATATCGGTGCCGGTGCGGAGTTTCGTTTTAAGAATTGAAAAGCGGATTCCTGCTTGTCACCCCAACTGTGCACAGTGCCCTTCTGAGTTAACGCTGTAAGTGGTTGAGCGATTTCGAAAACCCTCCGATAAATCGTCGATAATATCCAGCCAATCCAAGAAATTGTCGTACCTCCGTTGGAGTCTTTGGCGTTGCCCAGTTCTTGATAGCTTCTATCTTCTTTGCTGGATCGACATGTATGCTCTTCTCGTTGACTACATGACCCAAGAATTGAACTTCCCGAATCTAGAAGTCGCACTTCGAGAATTTGGCGTATAGTTGTTCTTGTTTTAGTAGTTGCAAGATCAGCCGAAGGTGTTCCTCATGTTCCTCCTTGTTCCTTGAGTAAATCAGAATGTCATCAATGAAAACGATAACGAACTTGTCCAGGTAGGGTTTGCACACTCGGTTCATAAGATCCATGAAAACCGCTGGTGCATTAGTCAGACCAAATGGCATTACCAGAAACTCATAGTGTCCGTATCGAGTTCTGAATGCCGTCTTTGATATGTCCTTCTCTCGGACTCTCAGTTGATGATATCCCGATCTCAAATCTATCTTCGAATAATAACTAGACCCTTGAAGCTGGTCAAACAGGTCATCAATGCGAGGTAAAGGATAACGGTTCTTAACCGTCACTTTGTTTAGTTCACGATAATCAATACACATGAGAAAAGTCCATCCTTTTTCTTGACAAATAGGACTGGGGCTCCCCACGGGGATGAACTAGGTCTGATGAATCCTTTATCTAGGAGCTCTTGCAGTTGAGTAGACAGTTCTTGTAATTCCTTCGGAGCTAATCTGTATGGTGCTCTAGCAATAGGTGCGGCTCCAGGCGTCAAATCAATCTGGAATTCGACTTGACGGTGTGGTGGAAGACCAGGTAAGTCTTCAGGGAAAACTTCGGGAAAATCACGAAGGATAGGGATATCTTCAATCTTCTTTTCTCGGTGGTCTTCTATGATCATAGCTAAGATGGGGGTATGGCCTTTGCGTAGACACTTCTGCTTTTCATATATGAAATGATGCCAGAAACGACACCACTTTTATCACCTTGAACGGATAAGACTTCACCACTAGGGAGGGGTACACGAACAATCTTCTCGCGACAGAAAATTTCGGCTTGGTTTTTCGATAACCAGTCCATGCCAACGACTACATCAAAACTACCAAGTGTAACTGGCATAAGGTCCATCTCAAATTTGTGTCCTGATAGCTCTAATTTGCATCCTTTAAGAATATGAGTTGCCTCGATCACTTTACCATCAGCTAGTTCTACCGTGTAACTAGGGTCCATTTCAGTCAAGGTTTACATGTAAGCTTGCTAAACTTAGTAGATATAAAACTCTTATCAGCGCCGGTATCGAATAACACAGAAGCAAAACAATCGTTCAGAGGAAACGTACCGGTAACCACATTTTGATCGTTTCTCGCCTCGCCAGAACCAATCACGAAAGCTCGACCTCTGGCTCCATTTCCATTGTTGTTATTTCAGTATTACCCCTGTTCCCATTCTTCAGTTGTGGACATCCTTCCTATAGTGACCCTCTTTACCACATTCAAACAGCCTCTAGTCACTTCACCCTGTCGTTGTTGATAAGGTTGTTGCCTGGTCATCAGTTCACCCCTACAGTCTTTAGCAGCATGGCCCATTCTTCCACACCTTGACAACGAAAACGATCACACTGGCCATGATGATGAAAGTTACATTTGTTGCACTTTGGATACTTGCCCACATAGTTACTTGATCCCTGACCATTGTTGTTGTTGTTCTGATTATTGTTGTGGAGATTCTGGAAGAGTCAAACTTTCACTTTCTGACTTGTTGTTGTTGGGGGTTGTTCGAGGTCGAAGACTTGCTGGTGGTACTATCCCATTTTCGTTTGTAGTTAGATGAACCAGATGTAATGCTACGTTTAGGCAGAGGCCCTGCGCCACCGCCTGATCGGAGTCTGTGAGCTAGTCGGATAGCATGCTGAATAGTCTCAGTTCCGCAGCTATGACACTAGCTTGAATCTGAGGAGCTAACCCATCAATATACCTCTCTTTCTTTTTGTAGTCTGGGTCTACCATCTGAGGACATAAAGTAGCCAACTCGTGCGAACAAGTCGTATATTCCTCAATGTTGGAGCCAACCATTTTAAGATTCCAGAATTCACTTTCCAGCTTCTGGACTTCATTCCTTGGGCAGTATTCTCCTTCATCACTTCTTGAAATCATCCCATGGTAGGTTATTAGCAGCCTCACTAATGTCTGGACTTGTGAGTTCCACCAAGTTAACGCTGGTCCTTCTAATGTGCCAGATGCATACTTGACACGGTTTCCAACAGGACAATTGCACATGGCAAAAACCGACCGACTCAAGTTTCTCCAACCAGCATAGCAATGTGACAGCACCCCTCAGAACCACTGAAAGAGTGAGGCTTGCAGTCCATAACATCTTGAAGGTACAGATAGTTGGACCTGAGTCAGAAGACATATAATTGTTTAAGAATCAATATGTGTTTATCGTAGGGAAAACTAACGTGTCTATTGATTCTAGTTTACCTCCTTGATTCGGATTTGGTTGTTCTGGTTCTGATTGCGGCCTGCTCATAAGCTGCAAGCGCGTCAACTACACGCTCATTGATAATGGCATCCAATTCAACTTGAGTCATGTTGATGTTTCCTCGTCCACTCGGGCGTCCAGGTCTTCTTCCAGACATGATTCTTCAATTCACAATACACGACAGTCACTATCAAATAATAACTATTGATAAAAATAAATTGTTTCATACTAGTAGGAATGGAGGATTTGTTTGCATATCGATAGTGAGGTTTTATGAGCACCGAGACCTCATGTCAAGTACCAAGAAGTATAGAAATGAAAATTTGTACTGATTATGACCGTTATCACCAAATAAGGTTGTCAGAGTTTGTCATGCATGACAAATTACAATTACGTGTGCACCTGATTCTAATTTACTTTGCATGGTCACCCATGGTTCCTCCCATTCGAGATAGCATGCCTTGTCAAGTACCGAGTGTTATCAATGATAGAGGTATCAAAGATATGTTTATTATACTAAGGATCAAATAACTAAGGTCGTACAAAGGATTCGGTTAAGATAACAACGGGGAATCAAGACGATCTGCCCTTTCCCTTTGAAGCTCTAAGCGTCTACATGTCTAAGTCTGATCTCTGATAGACTTCAAATCCCTTGGTTGTCCCACGTTTACTGTTCAAACGAGTGAAGATGATAGGGCATGTTGGAAATAGAGACAAGTACGATAGAGTTGGATGAGTAATGTGCGTTGTTCTCCTTGTTCGTCGTCGTTAGTTTGTCGTATGTGTTAGAAAAGAGTTTCATGTTCCGAAGTGGTAATGTTAGGTTCAAATCGTCGTTGCTTCCACTCCGGGAGTGAAGTAACAAGTGTAGATGTTGGAAGTAAGTGAGCGGGACTCTCCGCCCCTCTGTTAGTCGAGGATGATATATGTGACATAGATAGTGCGGGTAATGTTTGATCGTTCAGTAATGTAATGTTAGCATGCCGGAAGAATGTTCGTACAATAGTTGCAATCATGTAAGAGTGTCTGTGCAATACTAGTGTTGTGTCTAGGGCTATAGTCTAGATGCAAATGCAATCCTAGTTCTCTATAACCAGTGGCTCTGATACCAATCTGTCACACCCTCAATTTCCACGAACGGGATTTTACCGTTAGGCGTGTGACATACCAGGATCTCAGACACAGTCATATCAAACAACACTATATGAATTTTAAAAAAATAAATGTTTGAATTAAACCCATAGCAGCATAGCTGAAATCAATAATAGTGCGGAAGCGAATAACGAAATGTAAACAATACTGAAAGTTGTAAGTACTAAGTCAAAACTAAATGTTCAATGCAAGTAATAATGTTTGATGATGCATGTCCTGGGTGCGTTCCTTAATCGCCATCATAAGCTTAAGCGTTCTTGTTGCCTGAGAAAACATGCTAAAGTGTGTCAACATAAAGTTGGTGAGTTCACAGGTTTTATCATAGATAAAAATGTTTGTAACTGTCCAAATGGTATAGTAATTAAAGCATATCGATAGGTAGCTAGCCTATAGTCATGTTACTTAGCGTTTCGAACCGTAGCTGACTGTTTGCATGTCCTATATGTTTGTTGTTTCCCCGTCACATCTCACCAGACAGTGACAAATGTTAGGTTAATAATGCACCCGTTTGACCTCCAATCAAGCTAGCGCGACTAGCCCGGGCGGGGTTTGTCAGACCCAATAGTACTACTCAAATACCTCGCTACACATTACTAACGGTTCGAGAGTGTCAGGACTGTTTGTATGTTTGTACTAACGTAACAGGCGATATCAATAATACTAAAAACCATTTATAAAATATGTTTGCATGTTTCCTCCCCCAAAAAGGAAAGAATGTAAAATAGGGGCCGTGAAGACCACCTTGTTTGCCCAGCAAAAGAAAGAATGTTCGCACAAAAGATCGGGTTCCGATTAACCTGAATTTCATTTAATGTGAATATAATTAATGTTAGTTATTAATTACAAAGTTTAGGGTCGTACGGTTTTGCGATCACGGTTCGGTTCGATGTCGGTTTGTCTATGATTTGCATTCCCACACAAACACGCTCAAATGAATAGCCACACTTTGACGAGACACTTGTATTTATGACAAATATATATTACAAGGCTTTTATAAATAATAGATGTTACGTCACAATATATATATTATTGTTAACTTCACAAACGTGTAATTTTTCCAACGTAACCGTCTCGTATATATCAATATATATATAATGAATGGATAAAATATATAATATGTATCTATATAATCATACGTTTGTATAAAACGAAACCGCACACCAACCATGCCAAACACACACACAACACCTCATGTGCCTAGGACATTTATACACCTGCAGACGTGCCATGCGTCCATTTAAACAACTCATGCACCCAACCCTTTTTCCCCATGCGCCCAACTTATGTGTGCCTCCCCCCATGTGGTGTGCCTACCACTCACACACACATATACATCATAGATAATCACATATAATTCATAGCTAAACTACATTCACATACAAATGCAGAACATATACATACGAAAATTCAGAAAACTTATATGCAGCATATATATAAATATAACAACATACACCATGACACACATTTACATGCATACATACATAATTACATACACATATCAATCTGGTGTTTACCATGTTCCATGCACCCAAGGGCTGCCAAGCTTTGGGGTTCACGCACACACACACAAGATATACACATATATATTAGGCAGAAAAACGTATATGTATATACATCAACACATACACACACATAACCATACACCACACACACACATATATATATATATATATATATATTATATATATTATATATTATATATATATTATATATTATATATATAATATATATATATATATATATATATAATATTCCGCAGAACATATATATATGCATCTATCTATATATCAACATCGCATGCACAGAATACATATACATACACAACATATAACCGACACACGCACATAAAAACCCGAACCGGTGCCACAATGATCGCGAATCAAGAACGAAAGAGAACCGTACCCGAACCGAAACATTGAACAGAACAGAGGAGATTCATACCGAATGAATTGTCGGGGATGCGGTTCACAATGGGGAGTTCTATCGGTGACGGTTGTCGTGAGTTCTCTCGTCGGGTTCAACGTCGGAAGAGAGAAAGATCGTCGGGGTTGCTCCCGATGGTGGTTTCGACGACAGGGAGGTTTCTTTGTGGATTAGGGTTGCGATGATGATGAGGGTAACTTGCAAACGTGAGGGTCGAATGGGAAGAGTGGGATACGGTTATTATGTTATAGTCTCATTATTTTGATTATTAATAGGATCTGGCCCAATTCACGAGGTTTAGTGGCCCATTAAAGTAACTCATTATTTAATTTGGAGTAACATGATAATTTATAGTTTGATTAATTATTTAGTTATCACTTGGTTAATTATAGCGTAACGGGGAGAGGTTAGGTTAAAACTCGGGTTGTCACAAGTGGGTTAATTTTAACTGTGTATCGTGTGGTGTCTTGTTTAGTTTAGATTTCGATTAAACAATAGATCATATGTTCTATGTGTGATCGATTAATGTGATTCCAACGAACATTATAATCACTTTTAATTTGATTGGTTTGAGATTGTGTTTAGAACGCTAGACAATCAAGATTCCATTCAATTTATGGTTATTACAAAAAGCAAAAGCAATCCATGAGAGAGCTAGTGTCATTTAATGTTTATTTGTAACTTGTTCATTTCCCATGTATATTGTTAAGCTTTTTAAATGATTGATTCTCCAATCTTTAGTTGCACGATTATGATTAAAATACAAGTAAAACTTATTTAAATACTCGTGTTAACTTGATTTGATTTCTTTTTAACCAATCGCACATTACGATTTTCGTTTGACATTTCATTAGATTTGTTTCCACTGTAATTATAATCTCTCTTCTTTTCTAGTGAGATAAAAGTACTTTAATTATCATTTGCACCACGTTTCATTCCCATGATTTCGAAAGAGTAATTCGTTCATCGATAGTTGTGATTTAGATAAATTCATTGGATGTTTGAGGCAATAATGTCTAAAGTTGGTTGTGAAGTGTTTTGGATAAGTTTTGAGCAGAAGTGGGTTATTTTGAGGGTGTTTCGTTTGGCGTCTTGTTTAGTTTTGGTTTCGAGTAAACAATAGATCCTGTGTTCCATGTGTGATCGATTAATGTGATTCCAATGAATATTAAAATCACTTTTGATTTGATTGGTTCGAGAGCGTATTTGGAAGGCTAGAGAATCAAAATTCCATTGAATTTATGGTTATTACAAAAAGCAAAAGCTATCCTTGTTAGAAATAGTTTCGTTTAATGTTTGTTTCTAACTTGTTCATTTCCCATGTATATAGTTAAGCTTTTTTAAACAATTGATGCTCCGATCTTATTTAAATGCTCGTGTTAACTTGATTTGATTTCTTTTTAACCAATCACACATTACGTTTCTCGTTTGACATTTCATTAGATTTCCTTCCATCGTAATTATAATCTCTCTTATTTTCTAGTGACATAGATGTACTTCAATGGTCATTTGCACCTCGTTTCATTCCCTTGATTTCGAAAGAGGAATTCGTTGATCGATAGTTGTGATTTAGATTATGTCATTGGATGTTAGAGGAAATAATGTCTAAAGTTGGTTGTGAAGTGTTATGGATAAGTTTTGGGCAGAAGTGGTTAATTTTAAGGGTGTTTCGTGTGGTGTCTTGTTTAGTTTTGGTTTCGATTAAACAATAGATTCTATTTACCATGTGTGATCGATTAATGTGATTCCAATGAACATTATAATCACATTTAATTTGATTTGTTTGAGAGTGTGTTTAGAAGGCTAGAGTATCGAAATTCCATTGAAATTATGGTTATTAGAAAAAGCAAAAGCTATCCTTGGTAGAAATAGTGTCTTTTAATGTTTGTTTGTAACTTGTTCATTTCCCATGTATATAGCTAAGCTTTTTTAAATGATTGATTCTTCATTCTTTATTTGCACGATTATGATTAAAATACAAGTAAAACTTATTAAATGCTCGTGTTAACTTGATTTGTTTTCTTTTTAACCAATCACACATTACGTTTCTTGTTTGACGTTTCATTAGATTTGTTTCCACTGTATTATAATCTCTATTCTTTTCTAGTGAGATACAAGTACTTTACTGGTCATTTACACCTCGTTTCATTCCTTGATTTCGAAAGAGGAATTCGTTGATCGATAGTTGTGATTTAGATTATGTCATTGGATGTTAGAGGAAATAATGTCTAAAGTTGGTTGTGAAGTGTTATGGATAAGTTTTGGGCAGAAGTGGTTTAATTTTAAGGGTGTTTCGTGTGGTGTCTTGTTTAGTTTTGGTTTCGATTAAACAATAGATTCTATTTACCATGTGTGATCGATTAATGTGATTCCAATGAACATTATAATCACATTTAATTTGATTTGTTTGAGAGTGTGTTTAGAAGGCTAGAGTATCGAAATTCCATTGAAATTATGGTTATTAGAAAAAGCAAAAGCTATCCTTGGTAGAAATAGTGTCTTTTAATGTTTGTTTGTAACTGTTCATTTCCCATGTATATAGCTAAGCTTTTTTAAATGATTGATTCTTCATTCTTTATTTGCACGATTATGATTAAAATACAAGTAAAACTTATTTAAATGCTCGTGTTAACTTGATTTGTTTTCTTTTTAACCAATCACACATTACGTTTCTTGTTTGACGTTTCATTAGATTTGTTTCCACTGTAATTATAATCTCTATTCTTTTCTAGTGAGATACAAGTACTTTACTGGTCATTTACACCTCGTTTCATTCCCTTGATTTCGAAAGAGGAATTCATTGATCGATAGTTATCATTTAGACTAATTCATTGTATGTTTGAGGCAATAATGTTGAAAGTTGGTTGTGAAGTGTTATGGATAAGTTTTAGGCAGAAGTGGGTTAATTTTAAGGGTGTTTCTTGTGGTTTCTTGTTTAGTTTTGGTTTCGATTAAACAATAGATTCTATTTACCATGTGTGATCGATTAATGTGATTCCAATGAACATTATAATCACATTTAATTTGATTGGTTCGAGAGTGTGTTTAGAAGGCTAGAGAATAAAATTTTCATTGAATATATGGTTATTACAAAAAGCAAAAGCTATCCATGCTAGATCTAGTGTTATTTAATGTTTGGTTGTAACTCGTTCATTTCCCATGTATATAGTTAAGCTTTTATAAATAATTGATGCTCCGATCTTTAGTTGCACGATTATGATTAAAATACAAGTAAAACTTATTTAAATGCTCGTGTTAACTTGATTTGATTTCTTTTTAACCAATCACACATTACGTTCTCGTTTGACATTTCATTAGATTTTATTCACTGTAATTATAATCTCTCTTCTTTACTAGTTGCATACAAGTACTTTACTTGTCATTTTCACCTTGTTTCATTCCCTTGATTTCGAAAGAGGAATTCATTGATCGATAGTTATCATTTAGACTAATTCATTGTATGTTTGAGGCAATAATGTCGAAAGTTGGTTGTGAAGTGTTATGGATAAGTTTTAGGCAGAAGTGGGTTAATTTTAAGGGTGTTTCTTGTGGTGTCTTGTTTAGTTTTGGTTTCGATTAAACAATAAATCCTATGTTCCATGTGTGATCGATTAATGTGATGATTCCAATGAACTTGATAATCACATTTGATTTGATTGGTTCGAGAGCGTGTGTAGAAAGCTAGAGTATCAAAGTTCCATTGATTTTATGGTTATTACAAAAAGCAAAACCTATCCTTGCTAGAAATACTGTTGTTTAATGTTTGTTTGTAACTTGTTCATTTCCCATGTATATATTTAAGCTATTTTAAATGATTGATGCTCCAATCGTTAGTTGCATGATTATGATTAAAATACAAGTAAAACTTATTTAAATGCTCGTGTTAACTTGATTTGATTTCTTTTAAACAATCACGCATTACGTTTCTCGTTTGACATTTCATTAGATTTGTTTCCACTGTAGTTATAATTTTTCTTCTTTTCTAGTGAGATACAAGTACTTTACTGGCCATTTTCACCTCCTTTTGTTCCCTTGATTTCGAAAGGGGAATTCGTTAACTGATAGTTGTGATTTAGATTAATTCATTGGATGTTTGAGGAAATAATGTTGAAAGTTGGTTGTGAAGTGTTATGGATATGTTTTGGGCAGACGTGGGTTAGTTTTAAGGGTGTTTCATGTGGTGTCTTGTTTAGTTTTGGTTTCGATTAACAATAAATCATATGTTCCATGTATGAATGATAATGTGATTCCAATGAACTATATAATCACATTTGATTTGATTGGTTCGAGAGTGTGTTTGGATGGCTAGAGTATCAAAATTCCATTGAATTTATGGTTATTACAAAAAGCAAAAGCTATCCTTGCTAGAAATAGTGTCGTTTAATGTTTGTTTGTAACTTGTACATTTCCCATGTATATAGTTAAGCTTTATTAAATAATTGATGCTCCGATCTTTAGTTGCACGATTATGATTAAAATACAAGTAAAACTTATTTAAATGCTCTTGTTAACTTGATTTGATTTCTTTTTAACCAAATACATATTACATTTTTCGTTTGACATTTCATTAGATTTGTTTCCACTTTAATTATAATCTCTCTTCTTTTCTAGTGACATAGAAGTACTTTAAGGGTCATTTGCACCTCGTTTCATTCCCTTGCTTTCGAAAGAGGAATTCATTGATCGATAGTTGTCATTTAGACTAATTCATTGGATGTTTGAGGCAATAATGTCTAAAGTTGGTTGTGAAGTGTTATGGATAAGTTTTAGACAGAAGTGGGTTTATTTTAAGGGTGTTTCTTGTGGTGTCTTGTTTAATTTTGGTTTCGATTAAACAATAAATCCTATGTTCCATTTGTGATCGATTAATGTGATTCCAATGAACTTTATAATCCCATTTGATTTGATTGGTTCGAGAGTGTGTTTAGAAGGCTAGAGAATAAAATTTTCATTGAATATATGGTTATTACAAAAAGCAAAAGCTATCCATGCTAGAACTAGTGTTATTTAATGTTTGGTTGTAACTCGTTCATTTCCCATGTATATAGTTAAGCTTTTATAAATAATTGATGCTCTGATCTTTAGTTGCACGATTATGATTAAAATACAAGTAAAACTTATTTAAATGCTCGTGTTAACTTGATTTGATTTCTTTTTAACCAATCACACATTACGTTTCTCGTTTGACATTTCATTAGATTTTATTCCACTGTAATTATAATCTCTCTTCTTTACTAGTTGCATACAAGTACTTTACTTGTCATTTTCACCTTGTTTCATTCCATTGATTTCGAAATAGGAATTCGTTGATCGATAGTTGTGATTTAGATTAATTCATTGTATGTTTGAGGCAGTAAGTAATGTCTAAAGTTGGTTGTGAAGTGTTATGGATAAGTTTTAGGCAGAATTGGGTTAATTTTAAGGGTGTTTCTTGTGGTGTCTTGTTTAGTTTTGGTTTCGATTAAACAATAGATCCTATGTTCCATGTGTGATCGATTAATGTGATTCCAATGAACATTATAATCATATTTGATTTGATTTGTTCGAGAGTGTGTTTAGAAGGCTAGAGTATCGAAATTACATTGAATTTATGGTTATTAGAAAAAGCAAAAGCTATGCTTGCTAGAAATAGTGTCTTTTGATGTTTGTTTGTAACTTGTTCATTTCCTATGTATATAGTTAAGCTTTTTTAAATAATTGATGCTCCAATCTTTAGTTTCATGATTATGATTAAAACACAAGTAAAACTTATTTAAATGCTCGTGTTAACTTGATTTGTTTTCTTTTTAACCAATCACACATTACGTTTCTCGTTTGACATTTCATTAGATTTGATTCCACTGTAATTATAATCTCTCTTCTTTACTAGTTGGATACAAGTACTTTACTTGTCATTTTCACCTTGTTTCATTCCCTTGATTTCGAAAGAGGAATTCGTTGATCGATAGTTGTGATTTAGATTAATTCATTGGATGTTTGAGGAAATAATGTCTAAAGTTGGTTGTGAAGTGTTATGGATAAGTTTTGGGCAGAAGTGGGTTAATGTTAAGGGTGTTTCGTGTGGTGTCTTGATTAGTTTTAGTTTCGATTAAACAATAGATCCTATGTACCATGTGTGATCGATTAATGTGATTCCAATGAACATTATAATCACATTTGATTTGATTTGTTCGAGAGTGTGTTTAGAAGGCTAGAGTATCGAAATTCCATTGAATTTATGGTTATTGGAAAAAGCAAAAGCTATCCTTGCTAGAAATAGTGTCATTTAATGTTTGTTTATAACTTGTTCATTTCCTATGTATATAGTTAAGCTTTTTTAAATAATTGATGCTCCAAACTTTAGTTTCATGATTATGATTAAAACACAAGTAAAACTTATTTAAATGCTCGTGTTAACTTGATTTGTTTTCTTTTTAACCAATCACACATTACGTTTCTTGTTTGACGTTTCATTAGATTGTTTCCACTGTAATTATAATCTCTCTTATTTTCTATTGAGATACAAGTACTTTCCTGGTCATTTGCACCTTGTTTCATTCCCTTTATTTTGAAAGAGGAATTTATTGATCGATAGTTTTCATTTAGACTAATTCATTGGATGTTTGAGGCAATAATGTCTATAGTTGGTTGTGAAGTGTTGTGGATAAGTTTTGAGCAGAAGTGGGTTAATGTTAAGGGTGTTTCGTGTGGTGTCTTGATTAGTTTTGGTTTCGATTAAACAATAGATCCTATGTACCATGTGTGATCGATTAATGTGATTCCAATGAACATTATAATCACATTTGATATGATTGGTTTGAGAGCATGTGTTTCTGGCTAGAATATCAAAATTCCATTAAATTTATGGTTATACAAAAAGCAAAAGCTATCCTTGCTAGAAATAGTTTCGTTTAATGTTTGTTTGTAACTTGTTCATTTTCCATGTATATAGTTAAGCTTTTTTAAATGATTGATGCTCCGATCTTTACTTGCACGATTATGATTAAAATAAAAGTAAAACTTATTTAAATGCTCGTGTTAACTTGATTTGATTTCTTTTTAACCAATCACACATTACGTTTCTCGATTGACATTTCATTAGATTTGTTTCCACTGTAATTAAAAAAAATTTTCTTTTCTAGTGAGATACAAGTACTTTACTGGCCATTTTCACCTCCTTTCATTCCCTTGATTTCAAAAGGGGAATTTGTTAATCAATATTGTGATTTAGATTAATTCATTGGATGTTTGGGGAAATAATGTCGAAAGTGGTTGTGAAGTGTTATGGATAAGTTTTGGGCAGACGTGGGTTAATTTTAAGGGTGTTTCATGTGGTGTCTTGTTTTGTTTTGGTTTCGATTAAACAATAGATCCTATGTTCCATGTGTGATCGATTAATGTGATTCCAAGGAACAGTATAATCACATTTGATTTGATTGGTTCGAGACTGTGTTTAGAAGGCTAGAGTATCAAAATTCCATTGAATTTATGGTTATTACAAAAAGCAAAAGCTATCCTTGCTAGAAATAGTGCCGTTTAATGTTTGTTTGTAACTTGTTCATTTCCCATGTATATAGTTAAGCTTTAATAAATAATTGATGCTCCGATCTTTAGTTGCACGATTATGATTAAAATACAAGTAAAACTTATTTAAATTCTCTTGTTAACTTGATTTGATTTCTTTTTAACCAATTACACATTACATTTCTCGTTTGATATTTCATTAGATTTGTTTCCACTGTAATTATAATCTCTCTTCTTTTCTAGTGACATAGAAGTACTTTAAGGGTCATTTGCACCTCGTTTCATTCCCTTGATTTCGAAAGAGGAATTCATTGATCGATAGTTGTCATTTAGACTAATTCATTGGATGTTTGAGGCAATAATGTCTAAAGTTGGTTGTGAAGTGTTATGGATAAGTTTTAGACAGAAGCGGGTTTATTTTAAGGGTGTTTCTTTAGTGTCTTGTTTAATTTTGGTTTCGATTAAACAATAAATCCTATGTTCCATTTGTGATCGATTAATGTGATTCCAATGAACTTTTTAATCCCATTTGATTTGATTGGTTCGAGAGTGTGTTTAGAAGGCTAGAGAATAAAAATTTCATTGAATATATGGTTATTACAAAAAGCAAAAGCTATCCTTGCTAGAACTAGTGTCGTTTAATGTTTGTTTGTAACTTGTTCATTTCCCATGTATATAGTTAAGCTTTTTTAAATAATTGATGCTCCGATCTTTAGTTGCACGATTATGATTAAAATACAAGTAAAACTTATTTAAATGCTCGTGTTAACTTGATTTGATTTCTTTTTAACCAATCACACATTACGTTTCTCGTTTGACATTTCATTAGATTTGTTTCCACTGTAATTAAAAATTTTCTTCTTTTCTAGTGAGATACAAGTACTTTACTGGCCATTTTCACCTCCTTTCATTCCCTGATTTCGAAAGAGGAATTCGTTGATCGATAGTTGTGATTTTGATTAATTTATTGGATGTTTGAGGAAATAATGTCGAAAGTTGGTTGTGACGTGTTATGGATAAGTTTTGGGCAGACGTGGGTTAATTTTAAGGGTGTTTCGTGTGGTGTCTTGTTTAGTTTTGGTTTCGATTAAACAATAGATCCTATGTTCCATGTGTGATCGATTAATGTGATTCCAAGGAACATTATAATCACATTTGATTTGATTGGTTCGAGACATTGAATTTATGGTTTCTACAAAAAGCAAAAGCTATCGATGCTAGAACTAGTGTCGTTTAATGTTTGTTTGTAACTTGTTCATTTCCCATGTATATAGTTAAGCTATTTTAAATAATTGACTCTCCAATCTTTAATTGCACGATTATGATTAAAATTCAAGTAAAGCTTATTTAAATGCTCGTATTAACTTGATTTCATTTGTTTTTAACCAATCACACATTACATTTCTCGTTTGACATTTCATCAGATTTGTTTCCACTGTAATTTTAATCTCTCTTCTTTTCTAGTGAGATACAAGTACTTTACTGTCACACCCCAAAAACGACGTTGAATATCGCAGCGGAATTGTATATGCGTTAAGCATGGCGATGCCAAAGTTGGAAACCAACATGATATGTAAGCAACGTTAAAACATCAGTTTTTAAATTACAAACCATAGGATTTTTTTCACAACATTCCAAAATAAGAAAAAGTTCAAATTGTTTAACAACGATCATACACAAAGGTCGTATTTTTTAGTTAATAGCCAAAATAAAACCAAAAGATGCCACATCCACGTTTGCCCAAGCCCAGTTCATACCACCATCCATGCTCCTATGTACCTGAAATACATGCTTAAAAAGTCAACATACTGTTGAGCGAGTTTCACGGGTTTACGAAAACATTACATACAACAGTATCATATATCATTGACAAACGGTGTGGTAAGTTGTAAACTAGCTAGGAATACAACTTAATGATAGCACCTGGAGCTATAATCAAACCAAAACACGAAGGCTTACATAAAGTAAGCAATCCCCACGAAACGAATTCAACATATATTCACTCGCATCCGAAATGCCTGATCAGAGCTACTGATCGAGAGTGCAGGCTGTCAAACCCAAATAGATCTACCAATATACACTGTGGCCTTCCCCAAGGCTAATGATTATATAGGAAAGGGGGTATTCATGAATGACTCACATGAACACAATAACGAAACACCCATACTCGAGGTTATCATACGAACACATACGAGTAAGTCACATAATCCCGATACAACAACGAAGCCATGTATTTCCCCCACGATTTTGTAAAACGAAGAAAAGTTAAAAAAAGGCCCGTGGAAACTCACCTTGATTAATGAAATTGAAAGTACGTGCAATTTCACCAACGAACGTCCAGTCAATCCTAATAGTGCCCTAAATACGATAGACACTTTAAGAATTGATACTCAAGTCTTACAAGCAAGTTGTTCATCCAACCCACTAGACTTATACTATTTTTAAGAAAATATTTGTTTACGCGAGTAGTTGGTGATTATAACACTCGATTAAGATCTTAACGAAAACAGTGAATTACGCCTTACTTAGACACGTACCAATTAACAACCAAAATGTGAAAATTGTAACCAAATATACATAAAAACTCTCATATATGTATACGCACATAAATCCTAAGTCACATTTCATGAATCAAACAACTTTAACCAACTTGGTATAAAAGTCTCTAAATCATGGCAATTTCTACGCATAAGTGACCATTTAGGCATCATAAAACATGTTCAAATGCACGTATCACTTCATGAACCAATTGTACCTCATATGGCCATAAATAATACATACAACAAGTCCATAACCATTGGTTAAAACTCAGACCCATATTATGCCAAATCTTCATGCCAAAAGTCAATGTTCTTACGACTAGTTAAGACTAAAACGTAATATAATGCATCCAATCACCAAGAATCATACATATTATTATAAATACATTATTTGGACATAAAATATCATCACATTTCAGTCCTAGTTCCAGATTTCACTAGTTTCTTTTATTCCATACAAAAATACCTAGTCTAGCATGCATTTCGACGTAAATCTCAACCATAATCATTCTAATCACCCAAACAATGATCCGTCCATGATCTATCATGTTTTCATGCTACATATACCCCAACTTAATGTTCTAAACTATCCATAGCAAACAACTTATTACATGTCAAAGATCAAGTCTTATTTCATCACGTTTCGCAAGATATGAACCAATACATGCATATATATATATATATACACATAACATTCATACACACCTTAAATCCATCAAAATCCTTCAACAAAACACTAAAATATTCTGTTCTAAACCATCCGTAACATTATCCATGAAGGGATTTTAACAAGTTTATCAAAGTTGTTTAACCATTTTAAACATAAAACGCAGCGGATAATCATTTTAACATCTTGTTAGAAGTTTACATAAACCATTTTATGTTGATAAAACCCTTTAAGATGGATCTTTTTGCATGAACAAGTAACTAACAAAACAAGCAGGGAAAGATAATGAAAACTACATTTCAAAGCTTTCTTTTGAGATGAGAAGGATGATGCTCTTGAAGGCAAGACTCCAAATAGCAATCCTCAAGAAGTAATACCCCAAGCTCCTCCAAACACCCACTTGCTAGGTGGTGTTGCACCCACTTAAAAGAAACTCTCTTCCAAGTCAATTTCCAGCCAAGAATCCATGCTTGAAGGCTGAAAATGAACTTGTTTTCAACTCTAAAAATCGAGTTCAAGAGAGAAAGATGAGAGAATTTCTTTTGCTTGTGTGTGTGAGAGAAAGGTGTGTTCTCTTTTGAAGAGTGTAATTCTTTTGTTGCTTGGAACAATCACAAAAAAAAATAGAGAGTCCCAAAGCCCCTTAGGGGCGGCCGAATTCACTCCCCAAAGGGGAGTTTCCCTCTCATTTTCCATTTTATAAAATGTACACTTTCATCCTTATGTTTTTATAAAATTAAACCCCTTTTAATTTTATAACAATAACACACTATTATTTGTCATTGTTTAACTAATTTAAATAATGAAACAATATCTCTCATGAACAAATTATCTATATATAATCTTGTTCATTTACAAAAGCAATGTTTTTAGAAAACCGGTTTCTAAATTGGTGCTAATATTTATTCGTATGATCATATCGACGGACAAATATTTATTGGTGTTTGTTTGGCTTGTTATTGGGTATGACCCGACTTGGATCATATCACACTAGCAACATCAATTTAATATGTGTCTTAGGCAGATCACTTCATTCAATCTCCCACTTGCACAAGATTCATAGTAGATTGATGCAAGCAGCAAATAACGCCCAGCAACGGTTTGCTACCCCTAGTGTATATGATTAAGTGCCATTCAATAACATCATCCTCTTCAAGTACCTTACTTGAAATGTTTTAGGTGAATCAATTATCTATCCTTTTGTTTCAGATGTCATGTTGAATCCAGAGACACAGGATTGTCATTCTCCGATGATTCAACTTTAACAGGCCTTAGACATCTAACTCTCAATGAATAAGAGGAACAAATTCCATCTTGACTACGTACGTCTCTCACAATCACCTTATATCATACCTGAACCTAGCCTTATGTACTGCCAATCTTTCATAACAGTAAAGAACTAAGTCAAAGTACAATACTTGGTGAATATCAAGACCCAATATGTATCTCAGGTCTGAGGATGCAATGATATTCGCCTTTACTCAATATCTCTTATGACTAATCACAAAGATTCCATGCAGAAATAATTGAGAGCGCGTCAGTCCTATATCTATATCCCATAGATATCAATGAACTTTGGTAGCAACCTCTTGCTCTATATTCATACCTTATGAATATCAACCAATCCAAGTATAGTCTTACATTCATAGTTGTTCCCACAAGTATGATCGACTATGGACGTTTAGAATAACTTACTTATTCACGGATTTAAAACATGCTAAAATAGAAGAACAAATGAAAGTTATAACCATATAATTAAGTTAAATAACATAAGTTCCAATAATAATAATAAAAAAAATAAAATCAAATCCAGTCATTAGAATATCGAAGTCCCATGGCACAAACATGACCTTCATGCTTTGCCTTTTCAAGGAGTTTTGTGAGTGGATCCGTAATGTTTTTATCAGTGTGAACCTTGTGAATACATATCTTTCCCTTTTCAACTTCATCCCTTATGTAGTTGAATCTCCGCTCAATGTGCCTTGTTTTCTGATGTGCACGGGGTTCCTTGATTTGTGCAATCGCACCCTCGTTATCACAAAGAATCTCCAGAGGATCCTGAATGGAAGGGACTACCCCTAGATCGGCTATGAATTTCTTCAACCATGCAGCTTCCTGTGCTGCCAATGAAGCGGCGATGTATTCTGACTCTATAGTGAACAACGCTACGACTTCTTGCTTTGAGCTTTTCCAAGAAACAGCTCCCCCATTCAGGATAAAGATGTACCCTGATTGAGATCGTGAATCATCTCGATCGGTTTGGAAACTCGCATCCGTGTAACCTTTTACAACGAGTTCCTCTTCACCAGTCCTGTAGATCAAGAACATGTCCTTAGTCCTCCTTAGGTATTTTAGAATGTTCTTGACAGCCATCCAATGACTATCACCAGGATTTTGCTGGTATCTACTTGTCATGCTTAAAGCGCATGACACGTCCGGTCTAGTGCATATCATTGCATACATGATGGATCCTATAGCAGATGCATATGGGATTGCCTTCATTCTATTCTGCTCCTCCTTTGAGCTTGGACATTGAGTCGTACTCAATATTGTCCCTCTCTGAATAGGTACAGTACCTTTCTTAGAGTTTTCCATCTTGAACCTTTTCAAGATTTTGTTAATGTATGCACTTTGATTTAAACCAATCAGCCGCCTTGATCTATCCCTATAGATCTTTATTCCCAAAATATAGGCGGCTTCACCAAGATCCTTAATGGAAAAGCAGCTTCCAAGCCAGGCTTTTACACCTTCCATTGTTGGAACGTCATTCCCAAACAGTAGAATGTCATTGACATATAATACTAGGAAGGTTATTGTGCTCCCACTAGCCTTCTTATACACACAAGCCTCATCAGCGTTTTTGATGAAGCCAAATTTCTTGATCTCCTCATCAAAACGGTGATTCCAGCTTCTTGATGCTTGTTTCAATCCATAGATTGATTTCTTTAACTTGCATACTTTATTAGGGTGTTTTGGATCGACAAAACCTTCAGGCTGAACCATATAGACATCTTCCTTAAGATATCCATTTAGGAAAGCGGTTTTGACATCCATTTGCCAAATCTCATAATCATAATGAGCAGCTATGGCAAACAATATCCTTATGGACTTTAGCATCGCAACAGGTGTGAAAGTTTCATCATAATCACCCCTTGAGTTTGAGTGAAACCCTTTGCTACAAGTCTAGCCTTGTAAGTATCCAAGTTTCCATGCATATCGGTTTTCTTCTTGAAAACCCACTTGCTACCAACTACTTTGGAGTTAAGAGGTGGTACAACCAAGTCCCATACTTGATTGTCATGCATGGATTGCATCTCAACGCTCATGTCCTCGAGCCATTTGTCATAATCCGAATTGGACACTGCATCATGGTATGTGGTTGGTTCATCTGAATCTACCACATAGCATCCATCCATAAAAAATCCGTATCTTTCAGGTGGATTACTAGTTCTACCACTTCTGCAAACGTTTTGTGTGTATTGATCAACCACTTGATCATCTTCAACATCCTTATGTTGAGTGCTAGTTTCAACCAAACGTGCATCGGGTTGTGATTCTTGATCCTCCTTAAGATCCACTGTTCTACTGCTAGTTCCTTCCATAAGGAACTTTGCTTCTAAGAACTCACCCTTTCTGGCAACAAACACCTTTTGTTCCAGTGGATCATAGAAATAATATCCTATAGAATCTCTAGGGTATCCAACAAAAATACACTTGGTGGATCGGACTTCCAACTTGTTTGGGGTGAGCCTCACAACCCCAGACCCTTAAGTATGATAGGGATGGAACTCTTCCATGCCATATCTCAAAAGGTTTCCTTTCCACCTTTTTGGTTGGGGCCATATTTAAAATACGAGCCGCGGAGAGCAAAGCGAAACCCCAAAATGATAGAGGTAATGTGCTTCTAGCCATCATAGATCGGACCATATCCAATAAGGTTCGATTCCTCCTCTCAGACACACTATTATGTTGTGGTGTTCCAGGTGGAGTGAGTTGTGAGACAATCCCACAACTCTTAAGATGATCTTGAAAAGCATCACTTAGGTATTCACCTCCTCTATCGATGCGGAGAACTTTAATCGACTTGTTGAGTTGATTTTCTACTTCATTCTTGAAGATTTTGAACGTTTCAAAAGCTTCATCTTTATGCCTTAATAAGTACACGTACCCATAGCGACTATAATCATCGGTAAAGGTAATGAAGTATCTTTCACCATTCCTAGTCATTGGCTTAAAAGGATCACATACATCCGAATGTATGACACCTAATAAATCTTTTGCCCTTTTGTTAGTTCCACTAAAGGGTGCCTTAGTCATTTTTCCTTGTAAACAAGATTCACATACATCAAATGAATCATATTCATTTGTTTTTAAAAGACCATTCTTTTGAAGTGTTTGTATACGTTTCTTGTTTATATGACCAAGACGACAATGCCAAAGATAGGTATCACTCAAATACAACTTGAGTTTCTGGTGTTAGTTTGGTACAATGAACTATTTAAAGTATTTTCATGAACCAATTCATAAATACCATTAATGGGAATAGCTTTAAAATGGAACATATCATTTAAAGAAACATGAATATCATTTTCAACAAAAGATAATACATAACCATAATGTCTTAATTGGGAAACAGAAATAATGTTCCTAGTCAAACTAGGAGCATAAAAAACATTCTTCAAAGTTACTTCCAACCACTTGGAAGTTTTAGGATGTACTCCCCACGAGCTTCAACTTTGACTTTGGTTCCATTGCCCATGAAGAGGCTAACATCCCCTTGATTGAAGTCCCTACTTCTTTTGAACTCCTGCAACAAATTGCAAATATGAGTTCCACATCCGGTATCTAATACCCATGTGTTAGAAGATGCAATATTAAGATCAATATGAATCATGTAAATTGTACCTGAGGTTTGCCCCGCATCCCTCTTTTCTCTCAACTCTTTGAGATAGACCGGACAATTTCTCATCCAATGCCCTATCTCACCACACTTGAAGCATGGGTCGTTTGCAGCAACCTTCTGCTTCTTCTCCTTGGGCTTCGGAGGTCCTGCCCTAACAACCATCTTCCCTTTTCCCCCAACGTGCCCCTTTTCTTTGGCAACAATTGCCTTAGGAGGGGGTTGAGACCTTTTCTTCCTCCCACCTTCATTGATGGTGAGAACGGGTAAAACCCTTTTACCCATTCCCGCCTTGGCCGTTTTGAGCATTGAATGAAGTTCATTTATGCTCTTGTCCCATCCGTTCATGTTGTAGTTCATGACGAATGCCTCAAACCTTTTAGTTAGGCTATTAAGGATCAAATCCGTGGCCAACTCCTTTGAGACAGGACAATTTAGCCTTTGAAGGCGGTCGATGTGGCTTTTCATCTTGAGAACATAAGATGAAACAATTGGGATTCCTCCATCCGACAGGCATGAAGCACTCGAACCGTTTCGAAGCGCTCCACCCTAGCTTGTTGCTGGAATGTTTCCCGCAACTGGGTGATCATGTCATAAGCTCCATGGAGCTCATATTCCTTTTGGAGGTCGGGTGTCATACTTGCTAACATTAGGCAAGAGACTTGGATGGAGTCTTCCATATATTTAACCCAATCGTTATAGGCCCCTTCATCCTCCTCGTTGGTTCATCGGGGATGGGATCATCAAGGATGTAGGCCCGCTTTTCTTGCTTGAGAACGATTCTCAAGTTGCGGTACCAATCCATGAAGTTTTTAGGTGTTAGACGATCCCTTTGAAGGATCGCCCTTAGAGATTGGTTGTTTTGGTTTGGTACATCGTTATTAGCATTGTTGTTGTCGGCCATCTACAAGATTTTACAAAGTTCCATTTTAGTATTCATTGATATAATAATATTTCATTTATTAATACCCTTTTATGTCTCATAGACGATTAATAAATAAAATTTTAGAATCCAACGTTATTTTTTTAAATATTGGTTAGGTGACCTTTATCCCGTTATTTAAATTAACAAGGTAGTCATGAATGACAATTGCAACCTATTGCAACTTCTAATGGTATGGGATCGTTTGAACATCTTATGTTTGAAACGCCATGTTTATCCCATCAACACCTTTGTAAAACATATTTTAGGTGATCCATTCAATATATTTCACAAATCAAGTCGTCCTACGTGTGAGTTTACTACATAAGTGGTTAGGTGACCTTTATCCCACAAACATGGTATTCTCACCTCAAGTTACAAGTTCCCTCAAAGTGGTTAGGTGACTTTTATCCCACTAAGAGTTTGCAAGTAACCTAAGTGTTGTGTAAAAGGATGGTGTTAAACTTGTTTCAAAAGGGATTTAGTTTAGTTTTGAAAGCTCTATGTACCATATGATTGTATGCATTCAACCATATGGTACCCTATTTGGTCTTTTAAATAAAACCCATTTTATTTTGCAAATCATTAATCCTTTTATAAAACATTCTATTTGTGCTTAATGATTAGAGAACCAATTTCTTGTTATAGCATGTTTTAATAGACGGTTTGTTAATCATATTCAAATATTCAAAACAAATATCAACATAAGCAATCAACCAAGCATAAACAATCCATACACATATGCATAACAAAGCGTACTAAATTGAGCACACTTGTTAGCCAAAACAAGTGTGTCAAAAGGTCTTGTCCTAAGGGTTAAGAACATGACACAAGGATGGCAAAAGGACTCCCACTTGAATCCACATCTTCAAGCATCCTCTTTGTCCATCTTTTCTTCAAATCTTGATCTTGAGCATCCTTACAAAATATGTATCCTAATACAATTTTCTAATAAAGGAAAAACTCCTAATCTATATATTACAAACCAAATGAATAAATAAATTACAAAACAAGACTTCCAACATATAATAGATTATTACATAACCAAATGAATAAAACATGACAATTAATCCATCAATCCACAAGGTCAAGGCTTTGTTATGCATAACCAAACAACATATCCAAAAAAAATCATCCAACTCAAGTATGGTTTCATGTAATTAAAAAATCCAACAAAAAAATAATTTTTTTATACACTGCTGTCGCACAGCAGCATCATGAAAAAAAATTGGATTTTTCAATTTTTTTACAAAATTAAAACCACAAGATTCAAGCCATCTCAATGCATATAAGATTAACCAACTTGAATCAGGAGAAACCAAGCTAAATCTTAAAGTTCAAGGGTTTCTAATAACCCAAGAAAAGACACAAAACGATCTAAAGAAGTTAGTGTCCATGCAACCGGCTCTAGATGCCATTGAAGGGATTTTAACAAGTTTATCAAAGTTGTTTAACCATTTTAAACATAAAACGCAGCGGATAATCATTTTAACATCTTGTTAGAAGTTTACATAAACCATTTTATGTTGATAAAAACCTTTAAGATGGATCTATTTGCATGAACAAGTAACTAACAAAACAAGCAGGGAAAGATAATGAAAACTACATTTCAAAGCTTTCTTTTGAGATGAGAAGGATGATGTTCTTGAAGGCAAGACTCCAAATAGCAATCCTCAAGAAGTAATACCCCAAGCTCCTCCAAACACCCACTTGCTAGGTGGTGTTGCACCCACTTAAAAGAAACTCTCTTCCAAGTCGATTTCCAGCCAAGAATCCCTGCTTGAAGGCTGGAAATGAACTTGTTTTCAGCTCTAAAAATCGAGTTCAAGAGAGAGAGATGAGAGAATTTCTTTTGCTTTGTGTGTGTGAGAGAAAGGTGTGTTCTCTTTTGAAGAGTGTAATTCTTTTGTTTCTTGGAACAATCACAAAAAAATAGAGAGTCCCAAAGCCCCTTAGGGGCGGCCGAATTCACTCCCCAAAGGGGAGTTTCCCTCTCATTTTCCATTTTATAAAATGTACACTTTCATCCTTATGTTTTTATAAAATTAAACCCATTTTAATTTTATAACAATAACACACTATTATTTGTCATTGTTTAACTAATTTAAATAATGAAACAAATATCTCTCATGAACAAATTATCTATATATAATCTTGTTCATTTACAAAAGCAATGTTTTAGAAAACCCGGTTTCTAAATTGGTGCTAATATTTATTCGTATGATCACATCGACGGACAAATATTTATTGGTGTTTGTTTGGCTTGTTATTGGGTATGACCCGACTTGGATCATATCACACTAGCCACATCAATTTAATATGTGTCTTGGGCAAATCATTTCATTCAATCCATACTTGCATGTTCAAATCTAATCATAATCCTTCATTTTTTTGCAAGATCTAACAGCCAAACATCAACATACACACATGCATGCCTACGGTTATCCATCCACACACTTAATACATGTAAACCTTCATAAAAATGTCACAATAGAGGATCTATAACAGATTTCGCACTTAACTCTACTTTCATGGACGATTTAACATCAACAATGCATCATCAAGCAACGATCTAGCATCCAAATGTTAACATACATACATTCACATGTACAAACACATACATACACATATATAACTCATTTTCATACCATATTTTCTGTTTCAAAACAGGTTTTTCCCAAAATCTTACTTGGATGAACAATCTATAGCTTTTAGGTAATCATTTTTGTATAATTACGTAACTAAAACGAAATATTAAGGTTACCTTAGTCCTAGCAAGCTATTTTCACGAAAAGAACATAGAATGATGGTTTTTCCTTCTTGCTTCACCACCAACGAGCCTTCTATTGCTCTAATATGCTTGCACCTTGAGTTCCAAGTGAAGACCTTCAAAGAAAACGTGACAAAAATGAAAATGGTGGTGGGGGAGGTGGTGTGGGCATAGGTTTGTAGAGAGAGAGAGGGAGAGTTCAATTATTTTATGAAATGAGTGGAAGAATGAAAATAGAGGGGGATGAAGGGTATTTATAAGGGGAGGGGAGGGAAAGGGGGGTTAGAGGGGTAGTCGAACGGTCATTTTCCTTTTTCTCCCGTCTCGACCCGACTTTCAAAACTCGAACATGTTAAATTCTAATTCCTTGTGAAATTCTAGTCCAAAACGACTATTTACATGCCCCATACCTTGGTTTTGTCGTCCACTTGGGCATTTTATTGTTTATCTGCTAGATTGAGCCATTTCGCCGCACTAAGGCGCGTAGATGCTGTTATCGGGTTTTCTCGTTACGATAGTCGTTTCCTCACATAATAACATTAATATAAGTGTAACTAAGATTTAATTAGGCCAAATTCTCATTTTTACCTATGACGTTAAGATTTATTTTTCCCGGTCGGTTCGTAGTGGCGTTTATTTCAGACATTCGCCGGACTCGGGTTTTCATGGTTGATCACGCATGAAATAGAAACGTAAGCACACGTAGGACTCTAATCAATATTTAGATTAGTTTATTTAGTGTTATATACTCTAAAACAAGGCTGAGCATAGAAATCAAGATCTAGGGTTTCTAGAGAAATTACCCAGAAATCAAGGGTTGTCACAGCCTTCCCTCCTTAAAGAAATTTCGTTCCGAATTTTTTATAAGAGGTAGGGTTATGATTTGTCTTGAATAAGTGCGGGTACTCTCGTTTCATCATGTCTTCCCGTTCCCAAGTATACTCAGGTCCATATCTCGAGTTCCATCTCACTTTCACTAGGCGAATACGACTACGTCTAGTCTTACTTTCCTTCCAATCAGGAACCTCAACAGGTTCTTCATGAAACTGAAGTTTATCATCAAGACAAACTTCTTCCGGAGAAATAACAGGCGTTTTATCAGACAAACACCTCCTTAGATTGGACACATGGAACACATTATGCACACCTTTCAATTCACGCGGTAACTCTAGGCGATATGCAACGGGGCCTACACGGGCTACAATCTTGTATGGACGAATATAGCGGGGGCTAAGTTTGTCATGCTTGCTAAACCTAACAACTCCTTTCCAAGGGGAGACTTTCAGCAGAACTCCATCTCCAACCTTGAATTCCAACAGTTTTCTCCTTCGGTCAGCATACTTTCTCTGTCTGCCCTGTGCGGCTTTCAATCGATCCTTTATCTTAAAGATCTTATCTGTTGTCTCCTGGATAATCTCAGGTCCTATCATTTTTTTATCACCAACCTCACTCCAACATGGTGGAGAACGCCATTTTCTCCCATAAAGAGCTTCGAATGGTGCGGCCTTCAAACTAGTTTGATAGTTGTTGTTATAGGAAAATTCAGCTAATGGTAGGTAAGCATCCCAACTACCACCAAAATCCATACACAAGCACGCAACATATCTTCTAAGATCTGAATAACTCTTTCACTTTGACCGTCACTTTGTGGATGATAAGCTGTACTCATATCTAGCTTTGTACCTAGGGCTTTCTGCAATGTTTTCCAGAATCTTGATGTAAAGCGGCTATCTCTATCAGAGATAATCAAAATCGGTACTCCATGCCGAGACACAACCTCTTTGAGATAAATGCTAGCCAACTTCTTCATAGGGTAGGACTCTCTAATAGGTAGGAAATGTGCGGATTTCGTCAAACGATCCACGATTACCCAAATGGTGTCATAACCACTCCTTGTGCGGGGTAATTTGGTGACAAAATCCATAGCGATACGATCCCATTTCCACTGAGGAATCACTGGCTGTTGAAGAAGTCTAGACGGTTTCTGGTACTCGGCTTTGACTTTTGCGCAAGTCAAACATTTACTAACGTACTCAGCAATATTTCCTTTCATATTCGGCCACTAGTAATGTTCCTTAAGATCCTTGTACATTTTATCCGATCTTGGTGAATCGAATATCTAGACCTATGAGCTTCATCCAGTACCAATTCCACAAATTTCTAGTAGGGGGTACCCATATTCTATTCAAGAAGTATAACGTATCATCAGACTTAGGTACAAGTTCTCGAATCATTCCACAGAGATTCTCATCCTTCAATTTCTCTTTTTTTCAACGCTTCACGTTGAGCGTGACGGATCTGAGCTGTGAGATTTGTTTGGATGGTCAACCCTAGTGCACGCACACGCAAGGGTTTTGCACGCTCCTTTCTACTTAAGGCATCGGCCACAACGTTGGCCTTACCTGGGTGATAACGAATATCACAGTCGTAGTCATTGAGCAATTCCACCCAACGTCATTGTCTCATATTGACCATGAATATCACAGTCGTAGTCATTGTGCTGGAGACTCTTGTGATCTGTAAAGATTGTACACTTCGTACCATATAGGTAGTCTCCAAATCTTGAGTGCGAAAACTACTGCTCCTAACTCCAAATCATGAGTCGTGTAGTTCTACTCATGCACTTTAAGTTGTCGTGATGCATAAGCGATCACTTTATTGTTTTGCCTCAGGACACATCCTAGTCCATGATGCGAGGCATCACAATATACCACAAATCCATCAGTTCCTTCAGGAAGTGACAAAATAAGGGCACTACATAACTTTGCCTTGAGTAATTGAAACGCTTCCTCTTGCTCCTCACACCAAATATACTCCTTGTTCTTCTGTGTCAATGCAGTCAACGGCTTTGCTATCTTTGAGAAGTTCTCAATAAATCTCCGATAATATCCTGCCAATCCAAGGAATTGTCGTACCTCGGTTGGGTTTCTTGGTATTTCCCAATTCTTAATTGCTTCAATTTTGGCGGGGTCAACGTGTATGCCTTCAGCATTGATGACATGTCTAAGAAATTGAACTTCTCGAATCCAGAACTCGCATTTGGAAAGTTTTGCATATTACTTCTCGTTCTTTAGTAACTCCAAAAGCAATCTCAGATGTTGTTCATGCTCCTCCTTAGTTTTCGAGTATACAAGTATGACATCTATGAACATGATTACAAATTTATCCAGATACGGTCTGCACACCCTATTCATGAGATCCATGAATACAACAGGGGCATTTGTCAGTCCAAAGGGCATGACCATGAATTCATAGTGACCATATCGCGTTCGAAACACTATCTTAGGAACATCTTCCTCAATAATTCTCAACAGGTGATACCCAGAGCGCAAATCTATCTTCAAATAGTAACTCGATCCTTGCAATTGGTCAAACAAGACATCTATTTTGGCAATGGGTAGCGGTTTTTGATGGTTAACTTGTTCAGTTCTCTGTAGTCGATGCACATCCTCATCGATCCATCCTTCTTTTTCACAAATAAGACTGGCGCTCCCCAAGGCGAGAAGCTTGGTCTTATAAATTCTTTATCCAACATTTCCTGTAATTGCTTGGATAACTCCTGCATTTTAGGTGGCGCTAACCGATATGGAGATCGTGCAATTGGCGCTGCTCTTGGTAATAAGTCGATTTTAAATTCAACTTGCCGTTGCGGCAGTAATCCAGGAAACTCCTCAGGAAACACTTCCGGATAGTCGCGCACTATCGGTATTTCCTCTAGCTTCTTCTCCTCGGCTCTCGTGTCGATTACATGGCCTATAAAAGCTGTGCATCCTTTCCTTAAATACTTTTGCGCCTTCATCGCATTCATAATCTTTAACGGAGCACTTTCATCACCTTGAATCTCTAATGGCTCTCCATTGTCGAGGGGCAACTTGACTACTTTCTCATGACATACGATTTCAGCACGATTCTTCGATAACCAATCCATCCCTATTACAACATCGAAACTTCCCAATTCTATAGGAAAAAGGTCAATTCTAAACGTGTGGTCTCCTAAGAGTATAGTACAATCCCTATACACCTCGTTAGTTTCTAACAATTTCCTATTAGCTAACTCAGTCAAGTACTTCTTATTCAACTTACTAGATTGTGAGTCAAGGAAAGACTCAAAGTTTCTAGAAACAAAACTTCTATCGGCTCCAGTATCGAATAATACGTAAGCATAACGGTTATTAACTAGATATGTACCGGTGACAACAGAGGGATCTTTACGAGCTTTCTCGCCTCCATCACGAATGCTCTACCACGGGCTTCTTATTTCTTCAGCTTAGGACATTCCCTCTTAAGGTGTCCAAACGCACCACATTCGTAACAACCTTGGTCCTGACCTTCTTTCCTCTCGTCCAACTTTACCTGACAATCTCTTATTCGGTGTCCAAACTTTCCACAGCGTTCACATACGTTGCAGGGGCCTGTATGGTAGTATTTGCATTTGTTGCACTTAGGGTTAGGTCCTTGGTTCCTTTTTGCTTCATTAGCAGTATACATCCTGCCACATCCTCTCATCTTTTGACGGAAGTTTCCAGGATGACTTCCTGAACCTTCGGACCATTTCCTCTTTCCAGAATAAACTGACTTTTCCTTCTCCATTGGACTCTCACAAATTTCCATTGGCTTCTTCCCTGTGCTCGCTTTCCTTAATATTCACATTCGTACAACATCATCGGTCAGGGTATGTGCTAGCTGCACTGCTTCCTGGTAAGTAGTAGGGTTTGATGATGTCACCATGCTACAAATCTGAGGCACCAATCCCCAAATGTAGCGTTCGATTCTCTTGTACTCAGGGGTTACGAGATCAGGTACAATTCTTGCCGTTTCATTGAACAGTGTAGTGTATCCACGAACATCTGCTCCTTCCATCGAGAGGTTCCAAAACTCGGCTTCAACCTTTCGAATCTCATTACGCGGACAGTATTCCTTTATCAACAGAGCTTTGAATTCGTCCCAGGTGAGTGCATAGGTAGGCACCTCACCTAAAGCCTAGATTTGTGCATTCCACCAAGTTAACGCCTCATCTTGGAGTGAACTTGTTGCATACTTCACGCGCTGAGCTGGCGTACAGTTGCTGATCATCATAACTGCTTCCATCTTCTCTATCTAGCGGAGAACTCCAACTGGTCCTTCTGTCCCAGCAAAATTCTTTGGCTGGCATGCTTGGAAGGTCTTGTAGCTGCATCCTTCGTTTTGGTTCCCTTAATTTGCATTATGTTGGGCAACGGCAGCTTGAACGTGTTGCGCAATCAATTGAGTTAATTCCTCAACAGTTTGTGGAAGTGGTTTTCCGTGGGTTTCCCATCTTGGAGCCATGGTTTTTCTTTTATAACATAACAATCATAATATAAGTGAGTTTATATATCACGCAATATCCGAATCAGTCATGTATGTAAGCAAAGAATTTTAACCATAACATCATAACATAACCATTCATCATATTTCATTCATCCAAAAAAAATTAACCCAAAAACCAATGTTACTTGTTTTTCATCAAATGCCAAAGAACATCTTGGCCCAACCAAAATACTGGGGCAGTCAAATGCCATCCCCTAACAAGTACATGTTTTTACGCGAGTTACTAAATTGTTTCACGCAACAATTACAATGATGAAATGAAATAGACAAACTGGAAATAAGACAATCATGGAAATCTGCGCCTAGCTCCTGGGTAGCTCATGCCAAAGTAAACTCCCGAACGTGCAGCAACCATGAGAAGCAGAACGCAAACTACCATCGGCGGCATGGTAACCCTCACATGCTGCTCCATTGCTCGCACTCGATGGTTCGCATCCATTTCCCTAACTCTTGAGGCATCCAACCTCATCCTGGTCACATCAGCAGTCAGTGTCACGTCCTCAATCTTGGCTTCAGTAGCGATTAGCTTTCTCTGCATCTCGTGCACCTTATCCTCCAACAGTTGAATCCTGTGATGCATCTGCACCTGTGCATCATCATCCACTACCTTCACTTCTTCTAACATACCCAGTCTACCATCTAACTCATCCAACCTATCATCACTAGCTTCGCCATTCTTCATCTCCAGCAAGTCTAACCTGCTTTCTAACCGGACGCACCTAGCAGCTAGTAGAGACACAGTCCTCTCCATCGGCTGCTTCATCAGGGGTAATGCTCTCGAGTCAGAAGACTCTCCAACTCCTTAATCACTGGTATACCCTCTTCATCGGTCCACCTCTGAACTCGCTCTCCTAACCATTCCCGTTTCCTAGCCATATATGGACGTGTCCTCTTAAGGGGTCGCTCCACAACATATCCTACTGTCTCTCCGTCTACATCCCTATCAACATGGTTCCTCTTCTTTAGGGGCAACACCATCTTTCGTGGAGTGATTTTCATTCAATGTCCTTCAGGGAATAAACGGAATGACCTATGCGACGGACGTATCCCTATAGTACTAGCTCGAATAGGAGTGCTAGCTCTCTTCCTAACTTCACCAGTAGACAACTCATCCTCCTTAACCTCATCCCTACACTTATCATCGCTATCACTAGAGTCATCAACACCATCACCCTAGGAACTACAGGCTCTGTCTCATCTTCGGATGGAACTTCAATGGGCTCCTCTTCTTCAAACTCCTCGATCCACCCATTCCTGTTACTAGGATCATTAGCATGAGGAGACATAGCGGGTGCAAAGGCACTGGGATCAGCATAGAAACTGGAAGTAAGTGATGATCTCTCAACCTACGGGGCCTTAGACTCCTGATCCTTATCACTCGGGTTTGTTGACATCAATGACAAAAGGGTAATTATACTAGATTAACATCTTATCCTGCATATGATCACGAAATCATACAACAACTAGAAAATTCCAGAGTCAACTCATATGTAAGCACTTACACATGCAAACAATTTCATCATATGAATTCAAACTCAATATAGCACTTATGCATGCTATATACATAATTCAGGCAATTTAAATATAATCTTACGTCTACTAAGGGCAAGTGGTATGAACACGCATTTTTCCCAAAGTCCCCAAAACTTTCTTCTTTTACAAAAAGTTATAGTCTAGAAATTAATTTTTTTTAAAATTCACTTCTAGTTCGCTACAACCATTGGCTCTGATACCAACATCTGTCACACCCCAAAAACGACGTTGAATATCGCAGCGGAATTGTATATGCGTTAAGCATGGCGATGACAAAGTTGGAAACCAACATGATATGTAGGCAACATTAAAACATCAGTTTTTAAATTACAAACCACAGGATTTTTGTCACAACATTCAAAAATAAGAAAAAGTTCAAATTGTTTAACAACGATCATACACAAAGGTCGTATTTTAAGTTAATAGCCAAAATAAAACCAAAAGATGCCACATCCACGTTTTCCCAAGCCCAGTTCATACCACCATCCATGCTCCTATGTACCTGAAATACATGCTTAAAAAGTCAACATAAAGTTGAGCGAGTTTCATGGGTTTACGAAAACAATACATACAACAGTATCAGATATCATTGACAAACTATGTGGTAAGTTGTAAACTAGCTAGGAATACAACTTAATGATAGCACCTGGAGCTATAATCAAACCAAAACACGAAGGCTTACATAAAGTAAGCAATCCCCACAAAACGAATTCAACATATATTCGCTCGCATCCGAAATGCCTGATCAGAGCTACTGATCGCGAGTGCAGGCTGTCAAACCCAAATAGATCTACCAATATACACTGTGGCCTTCCCCAAGGCTAATGATTATATGGGAAAGGGGGTATTCATGAACGACTCACATGAACACAATAACGAAACACCCATACTCGAGGTTATCATACGAACACATACGAGTAAGTCACATAATCCCGATACAACAACGAAGCCATGTCTTTCCCCCACGATTTTGTAAAACGAAGAAAAGTTAAAAAAAGGGCCCGTGGAAACTCACCTTGATTAATGAAATTGAAAGTACGTGCAATTTCACCAACGAACGTCCAGTCAATCCTAATAGTGCCCTAAATATGATAGACACTTTAAGAATTGATACTCAAGTCTTACAAGCAAGTTGTTCATCCAACCCACTAGACTTATACTATTTTTAAGAAAATATTTGTTTACGCGAGTAGTTGGTGATTATAACACTCGATTAAGATCTTAACGAAAACGGTGAATTACGCCTTACTTTGACACGTACCAGTTAACAACCAAAATGTGAAAATTGTAAACAAATATACATAAAAACTCTCATATATGTATATGTACATAAATCCTAAGTCACATTTCATGAATCAAACAACTTTAACCAACTTGGTATAAAAGTCTCTAAATCATGGCAATTTCTACGCATAAGTGACCATTTAGGCATCATAAAACATGTTCAAACGCACGTATCACTTCATGAACCAATTGTACCTCATATAGCCGTAAATAATACATACAACAAGTCCATAACCATTGATTAAAACTCAAACCCATATTATGCCAAATCTTCATGCCAAAAGTCAACGTTCTTACGACTAGTTAAGACTAAAACGTAATATAATGCATCCAATCACCAAGAATCATACAATTATAAATACATTATTTGGACATAAAATATCATCACATTTCAGTCCTAGTTCCAGATTTCACTAGTTTATTTATTCCATACAAAAATACCTAGTCTAGCATGCATTTCGACGTAAATCTCAACCATAATCATTCTAATCACCCAAACAATGAACCGTCCACGATCTATCATGTTTTCATGCTACATACCCCAACTTAATGTTCTAAACTATCCATAGCAAACAACTTATTACATGTCAAAGATCAAGTCTTATTTATCACGTTTCGCAAGATATGAACCAATACATGCATATATATATATATATATATATATATATATATATATATATATATATATATATATATAATATATATATATATATATATATATATATATATATATATATATATATATATATATATATATAATATATATATATATATATTATATATATATATATACGACATTCATACACACTTAAATCCATCAAAATCCTTCAACAAAACCCTAAAATATTCTGTTCTAAACCATCCGTAACTTTATCCATACTTGCATATTCAAATCTAATCATAATCCTTCATTTTTTTTGCAAGATCTAACACCCAAACATCAACATACACACATGCATGCCTACAGTTATCCATCCACACACTTAATACATGTAAACCTTCATCAAAATGTCACAATAGAGGATCTATAACAGATTTCACACTTAACTCTACTTTCATGGATGATTTAACATCAACAATGCATCATCAAGCAACGATCTAGCATCCAAATGTTAACATACATACATTCACACGTACGGACACATACATACACATATATAACTTATTTTCATACCATATTTTCTGTTTCAAAACAGGTTTTTCCCAAAATCTTACTTGGATGAACAATCTATAGCTTTTAGGTAATCATTTTCGTATAAAAACGTAACTAAAACGAAATATTAAGGTTACCTTAGTCCTAGCAAGCTATTTTCACGAAAAGAACATAGAATGATGGTTTTTCCTTCTTGCTTCACCACCAACGAGCCTTCTATTGCTCTAATATGCTTGCACCTTGAGTTCCAAGTGAAGACCTTCAAACAAAACGTGACAAAACGAAAATGGTGGTGGGGGAGGTGGTGTGGCCGTAGGTTTGTAGAGAGAGAGAGGGAGAGTTCAATTTTTTTCTGAAATGAAGTGGAAGAATGAAAAGATAGGGGGAGGAAGGGTATTTATAAGGGGATGGAGGGAAAGGGGGTTTAGAGGGGTAGTCGAACGATCATTTTCCTTTTTCTCCCGTCTCGACCGACTTTCAAAACCCGAACCTGTTACATTCTAATTCCTTGCGTAATTCTAGTCCAAAATGACTATTTACATGCCCCATACCTTGGTTTTGTCATCCACTTGGGCATTTTATTGTTTATCTGCTAGATTGAGCCATTTCGCCGCACTAAGGCGCGTAGATGCTGTTATCGGGTTCTCTCGTTACGATAGTCGTTTCCTCACATAATAACATTAATATAAGTGTAACTAAGATTTAATTAGGCCAAATTCTCATTTTTACCTATGACGTTAACATTTATTTTTCCCGGTAGGTTCGTAGTGGTGTTTATTTCAGACATTTGCCGGACTCGGGTTTTCATGGTCGATAACGCATGAAATAGAAATGTAAGCACACGTAGGAATCTAATAAATATTAAGATTAGTTTATTTAGTGCTATATATTCTAAAACAAGACTGAGCATAGAAATCAAGATCTAGAATTTCTAGAGAAATTACCCGGAAATCGAGGGTTATCACATTTACTGGTCATTTGCACCTCGTTTCATTCCCTTGATTTCGAAAGAGGAATTCGTTGATCGATAGTTGTCATTTAGATTAACTCATTGGATGTTTGAGGAAATAATGTCTAAAGCTGGTTGTGAAGTGTTATGGATAAGTTTTAGGCAGAAGTGGGTTAATTTTAAGGGTGTTTCGTGTGGTGTCTTGTTTAGTTTTGGTTTTGATTTAACAATAGTTCCTATGTTCCATGTGTGATCGATTAATATGATTCCAATGAACATTATAATCAATTTTGATTTGATTGGTTTGAGAGTGTGTTTAGAAGGCTAGGGAATCAAAATTTTATTGAATTTATGGTTATTACAAAAAGCAAAAGCAATCCATTTGGGAACTAGTGTCATTTAATGTTTGTTTGTAACTTGTTAATTTCCCATGTATATAGTTAAGGTTTTTTAAATAATCGATGCTCCAATATTTACCACAAGTAAAACTTATTTAAATACTCATGTTAACTTGATTTGATTTCTTTTTAACCAATCACACATTACGTTTCTCTTTTGACATTTGATTCGTTTTGTTTCCACTGTAATTTTATTATCTCTTCTTTTCTAGTGAGATACAAGTACTTTACTGGTCATTTGCACCTCGTTTCATTCCCTTGATTTCGAAAGAGGAATTCGTTGATCGATAGTTGTCATTTAGATTAATTCATTGGATGTTTAAGGCAATAATGTCTAAAGTTGGTTGTGAAGTGTTATGAATAAGTTTTGGGCAGAAGTAGGTTAATTTTAAGGGTGTTTCGTGTGGTGTCTAGCTTAGTTTTGGTTTCGCTTAAACAATAGATCTTATGTTCCATGTGTGATCGATTAATGTGATTCCAATGAACATTATAATCAATTTTGATTTGATTGATTCAAGAGTGTGTTTAGAAGGCTAGAGAAACAAAATTCCATTGAATTTATGGTTATTAAAAAAAGCAAAAGTAATCCATCTAGGAACTAGTGTCGTTTAATGTTTGTTTGTAACTTGTTCATTCCTATGTATATAGTTATGCTTTTTTAAATAATTGATGCTCCATCTTTAGTTGCACCATTATGATTAAAATACAAGTAAAACTTATTTAAATGTTCGTGTTAACTTGATTTGATTTCTTTTTAACCAATCACACATTACATTTCTCGTTTGATATTTCATTAGATTTGTTTCCACTGTAATTATAATCTCTCTTCTTTTCTAATGAGATACAAGTACTTTACTGGTCATTTGCACCTCGTTTCTTCCCTTGATTCCGGAAGAGGAATTCGTTGATCGATAATTGTCATTTAGATTAATTCAGTGGATGTTTGAGGCAATAGTGTCTAAAGTTGGTTGTGAAGTGTTATCGATAAGTTTTGGGCAGAAGTGGGTTAATTTTAAGGGTGTTTCGTGTGGCGTCTTGTTTAGTTTTGGTTTCGATTAAACAATAGATTTTATGTTCCATGTGTGATCGCTTAATGTGATTCCAATGAACATTATAATCACATTTGATTTGATTGGTTCGAGAGTGTGTTTAGAAGGCTAGAGAATCAAAATTCCATTGAATTTATGGTTATTAAAAAAAAGCAAAAGCTATCCATGCTAGAACTAGTGTCGTTTAATGTTTGTTTGTAACTTGTTCATTTCCCACGTATATAGTTAAGCTATTTTAAATAATTGATGCTCCAATATTTAGTTGCATGATTATGATTAAAATACAAGTAAAACTTATTTAAATGCTCGTGTTATCTTGATTTGATTTCTTTTTAACCAATCACACATTACATTTCTCGTTTGACATTTCATTAGATTTGTTTACACTGTAATTATAATCTCTTTTCTTTTCTAATGAGATACAAGTACTTTAGTGCTCATTTGCACCTCGTTTCATTCCCTTGATTTCGAAAGAGGAATTCGTTGATCGATAGTAGTCATTTAGATTAATTCATTGGATGTTTTAGGCAATAATGTCTAAAGTTGGTTGTGAAGTGTTATGGATAAGTTTTGGGCAGAAGTGGCTTAATTTTAAGGGTGTTTCGTGTGGTGTTTTGTTTAGTTTTGGTTTCGATTAAACAATAGATCTTATGTTCCATTTGTGATCGATTAATGTGATTCCAATGAACATTATAATCAGTTTGATTTGATTGGTTCGAGAGTGTGTTTAGAAGGCTAGAGAATCAAAATTCCATTGAATTTATGGTTATTACAAAAACCAAAAGCAATCCTTTTAGGAACTATTGTCGTTTAATGTTTTTTTGTAACTTGTTCATTTCCTATGTATATAGTTAAGCTTTTTTAAATAATTGATGCTCCAATCTTTAGTTGCATGATTATGATTAAAATACAAGTAAAACTTATTTAAATGCTCATGTTAACTTGATTTGATTTCTTTTTAACCAATCACACATTACGTTTCTTGTTTGACATTTGATTCGTTTTGTTTCCACTGTAATTTTATTATCTCTTCTTTTCTAGTGAGATACAAGTACTTTATTGGTCATTTGCACCTCGATCCGTTCCATTGAGTTAGAAAGAGGATTTCATTGATTGATGGTTGTCATTTAGATTAATTCAATGGATGTTTGAGGCAATAATGCCTAAAGTTGGTTGTGAAGTGTTATGGATAAGTTTTGGGCAGAAGTGGGTAATTTTTAAGGGTGTTTCGTGTGGTGTCTTGTTTAGTTTTGGATTCGATTAAACAATAGATCCTATGTTCCATGTGTGATCGATTAATGTGATTCAATGAACATTATAATCACATTTGATTTGATTGGTTCTAGAGTGTGTTTAGAAGGCTAGAGAATCCAAATTCCATTGAATTTATGGTTATTACAAAAAGCAAAAGCTATCCATGCTAGAACTAGTATCATTTAATGTTTGTTTGTAACTTGTTCATTTCCCATGTATATAGTTAAGCTATTTTAAATAATTGATGCTCCAATCAAAATTCCATGTAAATAATGATTTGGGGCTGGAACACATCTGAAAATCGGGTTTTTTGTGTGTGTGTGTATGTTGACCCGTTTGTGTATGTGTATGTATGTGTATGATGCGTTTGAATCTTGATTGTGAGCTTATGTGTGCTTGAATGATGTTGTGGTATGCATCCCTAAGGTTTAGGATGGTCAATTTGGGCTTAAAATGGGTTTAAATGAGTTTGGAAGCCGAAAACCCTCGGCTGCAGTCGGGATGAACTGCATGCTGCATCAGCTAGGGCTAGACGACCGACTGGAGACCGAATGAAGGCCATACGGCCGAATAGGATGCGATTGGGGTCCATTCGCACGATTGAAGGTCCATTCGCACGATGGAAAGGTCAGTCGCATGGAGGTCATGCGATTGAAGGTCCAGTCGCATAAGTGCTCATCTGCATTAGTTCCATTCGCGCAAGGTCCATCCGCATTAGTCCATTCACATGATTGGGTGTTCATTCGCATGATGTTCAGTCGAATCGAGGCCATGCGACTGAAGGGTGTCCATACGCCTGAATAGGGTTGTTGCACCCGAGGAAAGTGTAGTTTGACTTCTGACTTTCGGGGGAAAGTGCAGATGTAAGTTTTGACGTAAATGTTCCTGTAAGAGCCTGTTGGGCATGACGATGATGATGTTGCATGATTATGCATTTTATGTATGTATGATGTTGCCCTAAATGATGTTAATGCTTGTGTATGTTATGTTCCTTGTTATGATGTATGTTTATCTTTCTTGTGGCTTTACGTGTAATGAAGTATTAAATAATGTAAAGTGAAAGATAAAGAAAAGAGGAACATGAAGTAAGAATGCATGCATTAACGAGTAATGAAAGTAAGAATAGTCTGGTAAGCATGGTATGTACATAGGGGTCTTTCTTTGTGATTGACCATTTGCATAGAACTATTGCTGCATACCTTAGGTACTATGACCACGAGGTGCGATGCACTGTTATAGAAGGTCTGTGATAGGCCTAGGTCCTGAACCACGAACAAAAAGGTATTGCATGTGGCAATGGTACACCTACATTCATACCTTAGGTACTGTGACCACGAGGTGCGATGCACCGTTATAGAAGGTCTATGAGAGGCCTAGGTCCAGAACCACAAACAGAAAGGTATTGCATAGTAAACCTAAATCTTACCCTAGGTACTGTGACCACGAGGTGCGATGCACCGTTATAGAAGGTCCATGATAGGCTTAGGTCCAGTACCATAAACAAAAGAGAAGGGTTTATGGTTGTCAGAAAAGAAGAGTAAAGCATGAAGCATGAAAGATTAAAGAAGATAATGATGATATTATATGTATGTACGTATGATGTATGATCACGAACGAATGTAAAGTATAGTATGATTTTGAAAGAAACTAAAGAACGGTTTTACGAAAGTAAAGTATGTTTAATTATAAAACTAGAACTCACTCAGCAACGTTGATTTTGATGTGTTTCCAGTTGGCAGGTAATAGTTGATGAGGATGGCACGAGGGGGCTACTCAGCTCTTTTGGATGGCATTCTTTTGTTAATGTTTTTTGCATTGTAATACGAACGAATGATATTTTAAAATGAACGTTTGTATTAATTTGCAAAAGCACTTTTAATGATATGAAAAGTTATTCTTATGTTTCCGCTGCAATATGTTCATAAGATAAAGGTAATTTATATGTTTTATGTGCGATGTGGATCCAGTTGTAAGCATCCCGGGAATGGGGCCTTACAAGTTGGTATCAGAGCTAAAGTTTAAGTGAATTGGGTAAATATTTTCAAAATAAACCTAATCTTAAACTAAGAATGGGACGGAAAGGGAAGGGATGCCAATCTGAGTAGCTGTGTGCCATCAGGTATTTTCGTAAGTTAACCGGTTTTATGTGCGCATGGTATGTGGTTATGTGTTGTATGTAGATTTAAATACTGATATAGTCAGGATATGTAATGCTCGGGGTGTGAAGAGTAAAGTAAGTGGCTAATCATAACTGGCCACTGTAATTAGGGACTTACTATACTTGACATAAATTGAGCTGTTCCCTTGAATGACCATGTTGGTGTTTGAATCTTTCAGTGTGCGTGTGATGGCCGGTGGTAGATCTTCGAAAGCTTCACAGGGTGGAGGTCACAATGCTGAACCGCGACCCAAGAGGGGAAGACCCAGGGTTGAAAAGGTGGTTCCTGAAGAACCAGAGACCCCTCATCCGGAGGGTGGCGACGAGAGCGCCAATCTGAGAGCCTCAGTAAAGGAGGCTGTGGTGGAAGAAGTTCATAAGGTCATGCAGACAATCTTACCATCTATGGTAACCGAAGTTATTAAGGCTGTACGGGAAGGGAAAAGAAAGGAAAGAAATAGGTCCTCGGGAGGACGAGAGCAACCAGAGCCGGAAATGGTTCTCTCTGATGATGAAGAGGAGGAAGAAGAAGAGCCTGTGCTGGAGGTGGCACGAGGCTATAACTATGGGGCGTTTATGAGATGCAAGCCCCCAACTTTCGATGGAAATGGCACTGTTGCTGCTGCTCACAGGTGGGTGAGGGAAATGGAGGTTGTTCTTGATATCAGTGAGTGCCGTGAAGATCAGAAGGTGAAATTCGCTACCCACTCTTTTGTGGATGCAGTTCTATGTTGGTGGGACAACATTGTCCAAGCTGAGGGTAGCAGGCCATCGAGAGGATGAGATGGTCTGAGCTGAAAAAGTTGGTGATTGAGGAGTTTTGTCCTCACCGGGAAATGGACAAGGTTGAGAGGGAGTTTTTGCAATTTGAGGCGGGAACGATGACACACCACAAAGTTCAATGAAATGGCACGTCTGGTGCCAAATCAAGTGATGCCTCTGTCATGGAAGATAAAAAGGTACATCCAGGTTTTGCCAGCGGACATTCGCAGACATATGATCGCCGCCCGACCGAGCACGTTTAGGTCAGCGGTGGATTTAGCAGGGAGACTGTATGATGAAAGGACTATGGTGGTGGTAGCTGAAGGTAGTCGGAAGGGTGGAGGTGATAGAAACTGGAGTGGGAAGAGGTTTGGTCGGGGTAATGCCTCAACGGGTAACAAGAAGTTTCCGATATGTTTCTAGTGAACCAAACTTTAGCTTCTGTGTTATTTGACTGGGGTGCCAGTAAACGTTTTATTTCTGCTGCTTTCTGTGATAAACTGCTTGATAGTAGTAAACGTGTTGATGCGGCCTTTGATGTAGAAACTGCCATAGGTAAGTCTACCAGGATTTTCAAGATGATAGAGAACTGTGACGTGGAACTTGAGGGTCATAAGTTTCCTGTTAGACCGTTTGTGATGACCGTAGGTGGTTTCAATTTGGTTCTTGGGATGGATTGGTTGGTGGACTCCAAGGCGAACATTGTGTGTCACAAGAAGATGATTCGTTTGACAGCGCCCGACGGGAGTCTGGTGACTAAAATGGGTTTAAATGAGTTTGGAGGCCGAAAACCCTCGGCTACAGCCGGGATGAACTGCATGCTGCATCAGCTAGGGCTAGGTGACCGACTGGAGACCGAATGAAGGCCATATGGCCGAATAGGGTGCGATTGGGGTCCATTCGCACGATTGAAAGGTCAGTCGCATGGAGGTCATGTGATTGAAGGTCCAGTCGCAAAAGTGCTCATCCGCATTAGTTCCATTCGCATAAGGTCCATCCGCATTAGTCCATTCGCACGATTGGGTGTTCATTGGCATGATGTTCAGTCGCATGGAGGCTATGCGACTGAAGGGTGTCCATACGCCTGAATAGGGCTGTTGCACCCGAGGAAAGTGTAGTTTGACTTCTGACTTTCGGGGGAAAGTGCAGATGTAAGTTTTGACGTAAAGGTTCCTGTAAGAGCCTGTTGGGCATGACGATGATGATGTTGCATGATTATGCATGTCATATATGTATGATGTTGCCCTAAATGATGTTAATGCTTGTGTATGTTATGTTCCTTGTTATGATGTATGTTTATCTTTCCTGTGGCTTTACGTGTGATGTTGATGAATAAATGAAGTATTAAGTAACGTAAAGTGAAAGATAAAGGAACGAGGAACATGAAGTAAGAATGCATGCATTAACGAGTAATGAAAGTAAGAATAGTCTGGTAAGCATGGTATGTACATAGGGGTCTTTCTTTATGATTGACATTTCCATAGAACTATTGCTGCATACCTTAGGTACTGTGACCACGAGGTGCGATGCACCGTTATAAAAGGTCTATGATAGGCCTAGGTCCAGAACCACGAACAGAAAGGTATTGCATATGGCAATGGTACACCTACATTCATACCTTAGGTACTGTGACCACGAGGTACGATGCACCGTTATAGAAGGTCCATGATGGGTCTATGAGAGGCCTAGGTTCAGAACCACGAACATAAAGGTATTTCATAGTAAACCTAAATCTTACCCTAGGTATTGTGACCACGAGGTGTGATGCGCCGTTATAGAAGGTCCATGATAGGCCTAGGTCCCGTACCATGAACAGAAGGGAAGGGTTTATGGTTGTCAGAAAAGAAAAGTAAAGCATGAAGCATGAAAGATTAAAGAAGATAATGATGATATTACATATATATACGTGTGATATATGATCACGAACGAATATAAAGTATAGTATGATTTTGAAAGAAAGTAGAGAACGGTTTTATGAAAGTAAAGTATGTTTAATTATAAAACTAGAACTCACTCAGCAACGCTGACTTTGATGTGTTTCCAATTGGCAGCTAATAGTTGTTGAGGATGGTACGATGCGGCTACTCAGCTCTTTTGGATGACATTCTTTTGTTAATGTTTTTGCATTGTAATACGAACGAATGATGTTTGGAAATGAACGTTTTTATTAATTTACAAAAGCACTTTTAATGATATGAAAAGTTACTATTTTGTTTCCGCTGCAATATTTTCATAAGATAAAGGTACTTTATATGTTTTATGTGCGATGAGGATCCAACTGTAAGCATCCCGGGAACGGGGCTTTACACTTTACTTGCATGATTATGATTTAAATACAAGTAAAACTTATTTAAATACTTGTGTTACTTGATTTGATTTCTTTTTAACCAATCACACATTACGTTCTCGTTTGACATTTGATTAGTTTTGTTTCCACTGTAATTTTATTCTCTCTTCTTTTCTAGTGAGATACAAGTACTTTACTGGTCATTTGCATCTCGTTTCATTCCATTGAGTTCGAAAGAGGATTTTGTTGATCGATGGTTGTCATTTAGATTAATTCAATGGATGTTTGATGCAATAATGTCTAAAGTTGGTTGTGAAGTGTTATGGATAAGTTTTGGGCAGAAGTGGGTTAATTTTCAGGGTGTTTCGTGTGGCGTCTTGTTTAGTTTTGGTTTCGATTAAACAATAGATTTTATGTTCCATGTGTGATCGATTAATGTGATTCCAATGAACATTATAATAACATTTGATTTGATTGGTTCGAGAGTGTGTTTAAAAGACTAGAGAATCAAATTTCCATTGAATTTATGGTTATTACACAAAACAAAAGCAATCCATGCGAGAACTAGTGTCGTTTAATGTTTGTTTGTAACTTGTTAATTTCCCATTTATATAGTTAAGCTTTTTTAAACAATTGATGCTCCAATCTTTAGTTGCACGATTACGATTTAAGTACAAGTAAAACTTATTTAAATGCTTGTGTTAACTTGATTTGATTACTTTTTAACCAATCACACGTTACGTTTCTCGTTTGACATTTCATTAGATTTTTTTCCACTGTAATTATAATCTCTCTTCTTTTCTAGTGAGATACAAGTACTTTCCTGGTCATTTGCACCTCGTTTCATTCCCTTGATTTCGAAAGAGGAATTCGTTGATTGATAGTTTTCATTTAGATTAATTCAATAGATGTTTGAGGAAATAATGTCTATAGTTGGTTGTGAAGTGTTATGGATAAGTTTTGGGCATAAGTGGGTTAATTTTAAGGGTGTTTCGTGTGGTGTCTTGTTTAGTTTTGGTTTCGATTAAACAATAGATCCTATGTTCCATGTGTGATCGATTAATGTGATTCCAATGAACACTATAATCACATTTCATTTGATTGGTTCGAGGGTGTGTTTAGAAGGCTAGAGAATCAACATTCCATTGAATTTATGGTTATTACAAAAAGCAAAAGCAATCCATGCGAGAAGTAGTGTCAATTAATGTTTGTTTGTAATTTGTTCATTTCTCATGTATATAGTTAAGCTTTTTTAAACAATTGATGCTCCAATCTTTAGTTGCACAATTATGATTTAAATACAAGTAAAACTTATTTAAATGCTCGTGTTACTTTATTTGATTTCTTTTTAACCAATCACACATTACGTTTCTCGTTTGACATTTGATTAGTTTTTTTTTCACCGTAATTTTATTCTCTCTTCTTTTCTAGTGAGATACCATCACTTTACTAGTCATTTGCACCTCATTTCATTCCATTGATTTCGAAAGAGGATTTCATTGATTGATAATGGTCATTTAGATTAATTCAATGGATGTTTGAGGCAATAATGTCTAAAGTTGGTTGTGAAATGTTATGGATAAGTTTTGGGCAGAAGTGGGTTAATTTTAACGGTGTTTCATGTGGTGTCTTGCTTAGTTTTGATTTCAATTAAACAATAGATCCTATGTTCCATGTGTGATCGATTAATATGATTCCAATGAACATTATAATCACATTTGATTTGATTGGTTCGAGAGTGTGTTTAGAAGGCTAGAGAATCAAATTTCATTGAATTTATGGTTATTACAAAAAGCAAAAGGTATCCATGCTAGAACTAGTGTCGTTTAATGCTTGTTTGTAACTTGTTCATTTCCCATGTATATAGTTAAGCTAATTTAAATAATTGATGCTCCAATCTTTAGTCGCACAATTATGATTTAAATACAAGTAAAACTATTTAAATGCTCGTGTTACTTTATTTGATTTCTTTTTAACCAATCACACATTACGTTTCTCGTTTGACATTTCACTATTGTTTCCACTGTAACTTTAATCTCTCTTCTTTTCTAGTGAGATACAAGTACTTACTGCTCATTTGCACCTCGTTCATTCCCTTGATTACAAAAGAGGAATTCGTTGATCGATAGTTGTCATTTAGATTAATTCATTGGATGTTTGAGGCAATAATGTCTAAAGTTGGTTGTGAAGTGTTATGGATAAGTTTTGGGTGGAAGTGGGTTAATTTTAAGGGTGTTTCGTGCGGTGTCTTGTTTAGTTTTGGTTTGGATAAAACAATAGATCCTATGTTCCATGTGTGATCGCTTAATGTGATTCCAATGAACATAATAATCAATTTTGATTTGATTGGTTTGAGAGTGTGTTTAGAAGGCTAGAGAATCAAAATTCCATTGCATTTATGGTTATTACAAAAAGCAAAAGGTATCCATGCTAGAACTAGTGTCGTTTAATGTTTGTTTGTAACTTGTTCATTTCCCATGTATATAGTTAAGCTAATTTAAATATTGATGCTCCAATCTTTAGTCGCACAATTATGATTTAAATACAAGTAAAACTTATTTAAATGCTCGTGTTACTTTATTTGATTTCTTTTTAACCAATCACACATTACGTTTCTCGTTTGACATTTCACTATTGTTTCCACTGTAACTTTAATCTCTCTTCTTTTCTAGTGAGATACAAGTACTTTACTGCTCATTTGCACCTCGTTTCATTCCCTTGATTACAAAAGAGGAATTCGTTCATCGATAGTTGTCATTTAGATTAATTCATTGGATATTTGAGGAAATAATGTCTAAATTTGGTTGTGAAGTGTTATGGATAAGTTTTGGGTGGAAGTGGGTTAATTTTAAGGGTGTTTCGTGCGGTGTCTTGTTTAGTTTTGGTTTGGATAAAACAATAGATCCTATGTTCCATGTGTGATCGCTTAATGTGATTCCAATGAACATAATAATCAATTTTGATTTGATTGGTTCGAGAGTGTGTTTAGAAGGCTAGAGAATCAAAATTCCATTGCATTTATGGTTATTACAAAAAAGCAAAAGGTATCCATGCTAGAACTAGTGTCGTTTAATGTTTGTTTGTAACTTGTTCATTTCCCATGTATATAGTTAAGCTAATTTAAATAATTGATGCTCCAATCTTTAGTCGCACAATTATGATTTAAATACAAGTAAAACTTATTTAAATGCTCGTGTTACTTTATTTGATTTCTTTTTAACCAATAACACATTATGTTTCTCGTTTGACATTTCACTATTGTTTCCACTGTAACTTTAATCTCTCTTCTTTTCTAGTGAGATACAAGTACTTTACTGCTTATTTGCACCTCGTTTCATTCCCTTGATTACAAAAGAGGAATTCGTTGATCGATATTTGTCATTTAGATTAATTCACTGGATGTTTGAGGCAATAATGTCTAAAGTTGGTTGTGAAGTGTTATGGATAATTTTTGGGCGGAAGTGGGTTAATTTTAAGGGTGTTTCGTGTGGTGTCTTGTTTAGTTTTGGTTTTGATTAAACAATAGATCTTATGTTCCATGTGTGATCAATTAATGTGATTCCAATGAACATTATAACCAGTTTTGATTTGACTGGTTTGAGAGTGTGTTTAGAGTGTCGTTTAATGTTTGTTTGTAACTTTTTAGTTTCCCATGTATATAGTTAAGCTTTTTTGAATAATTGATGCACCACTCTTTACCATAAGTAAAACTTATTTAAATGTTCGTGTTAACTTGATTTGATTTCTTTTTAACCAGTCACACAATACGTTTCTCGTTTGACATTTGATTAGTGTTGTTTCCACTGTATTTTATTCTCTCTTCTTTTCTAGTGAGATAAAAGTAGTTTACTTGTCATTTGCATCTCGTTTCAATCCCTTCATTTTGAAAGAGGATTTTGTTCATCAATAGTTGTCATATAGATTAATTAAATGGATGTTCGGGGTAATTATGTCTAAATTGGTTGTGAAGTGTTATTAATAAGTTTTGGGCAGAAGTGGCTTAATTTTAAAGGTATTTCGTATGGTGTCTTGTTTAGTTTTGATTTCAATTAAACAATAGATCCTATGTTCCATGTGTGATCGGTTAATGTGATTCCATTGAACATTATAATCACATTTGATTTGATTGGTTCGAGCGTGTGTTTAGAAGGCTAGAGAATCAACATTCCATTGAATTTGTGGTTATTACAAAAAGGTAAAGCAATCCATGCGAGAACTAGTGTCGTTTAATGTTTGTTTGTAACTTGTTCTTTTCCCATGTATATAGTTAAGCTATTTTAAATTATTGATGCTCCAATCTTTAGTTGCACGATTATGATTAGAACACAAGTAAAACTTATTTAAATGCTTGTGTTAACTTGATATGATTTCTTTTTAACCAATCACACGTTATGTTACTCGTTTGACATTTGATTAGTTTTGTTTCCACCGTAATTTTATTCTCTCTTCTTTTCTAGTGAGATACAATTACTTTACTAGTCATTTGCACCTCGTTTCATTCCTTTGATTTCGAAAGAGGATTTCGTTGATTGATAGTTGCAATTTAGAATAATTCAATGGATGTTTGAGGCAATAACGTCTAAAGTTGGTTGTGAAGTGTTATGGAAATATTTTGGCCAGAAGTGGGTTAATTTTAAGGGTGTTTCGTGTGGTGTCTTGTTTAGTTTTGGTTTCTATTTAACAATAGATCCTATGTTCCATGTCTGATTGATTAATGTGATTCCAATGAACATTATAATCACTTTTGATTTGATTGGTTCGAGAGTGTGTTTTGAAGGCTAGAGTATCAATATTCCATTGAATTTATGGTTATTACAAAAAGCAAAAGCTATCCATGCTAGAACTAGTGTCGTTTAATGTTTGTTTGTAACTTGTTCATTTCCCATATATATAGTTAAGCTATTTTAAATAATTGATGCTCCAATCTTTAGTTGCATGATTATGATTAAAATACAAGTAAAACTTATTTAAATGCTCTTGTTAACTTGATTTGATTTCTTTTTAACCAATCACACATTACGTTTCTCGTTTGACATTTCACTAGACTTGATTCCACTATAACTTTAATCTCTCTTCTTTTCTAGTGAGATACAAGTACTTTACTGCTCATTTACACCTCGTTTCATTCCCTTGATTTCAAAAGAGGAATTCGTTGATCGATAGTTGTCATTTAGATTAACTCATTGGATGTTTGAGGCAATAATGTCTAAAGTTGGTTGTGAAGTGTTATGGAAAAGTTTTGGCCAGAAGTGGGTTAATTTTAAGGGTGTTTCATGTGGTGCGTTGTTTAGTTTTGGTTTCTATTTAACAATAGATTCTATGTTCCATGTCTGATTGATTAATGTGATTCCAATGAACATTATAATCACTTTTGATTTGATTGGTTCGAGAGTGTGTTTTGAATGCTAGAGTATCAAAATTCCATTGAATTTATGGTTATTACAAAAAGCAAAAGCTATCCTTGCTAGAACTAGTGTTGTTTAATGTTTGTTTGTAACTTGTTCATTTCCCATATATATAGTTAAGCTTTTTTAAATAATTGATGCTCCAATCTTTAGTTGCACGATTATGATTAAAATACAAGTAAAACTTATTCAAATGCTCGTCTTGACTTGTTTCGATTTGTTTTTAACCAATCACACATTACGTTTCTCGTTTGACATTTCATTAGATTTGTTTCCACTGTAATTATAATCTCTCTTCTTTTCTAGTGAGATAAAAGTACTTTACTGGTCATTTAGACCTCGTTTCATTCCCTTGATTTCGAGGAATTCGTTGATTGATAGTTGTCATTTAGATTAATTCATTGGATGTTTGAGGCAATAATGTATAAAGTTGGTTGTGAAGTGTTATGGATAACTTTTGGGCAGAAGTGGGTTTATTTTAAGGGTGTTTCGTGTGGTGTCTTGTTTAGTTTTGGTTTTGATTAAACAATAGATCCTATGTTCCATGTGTGATCGATTAATGTGATTCCAATGAACATTATAATCACATTTGATTTGATTGGTTCGAGAGTTTGTTTAGAAGGCTAGAGAATCAAAAGTCTAGTGAATTTATGGTTATTACAAAAAGCAAAAGCAATCCATGCAAGAACTAGTGTCGTTTAATGTTTCTTTGTAACTTGTTCATTTCCCATGTATATAGTTAAGCTTTTTTAAACAATTGATGCTCCAATCTTTGGTTGCACAATTATGATTTAAATACAAGTAAAACTTATTTAAATGCTCGTGTTACTTTATTTGATTTCTTTTTAACCAATCAGACATTACGTTTCTCGTTTGACATTTGATTAGTTTTGTTTCCACTGTAATTTTATTCTCTCTTCTTTTCTAGTGAGATACAGTACATTACTTGTCATTTGCACCTCGTTTCATTCCCTTGATTTTGAAAGAGGATTTCGTTGATCAATAGTTGTCATTTAGATTAATTCAATGGATGTTTGAGGCAATAATGTCTAAAGTTGGTTGTGAAGTGTTATGGATAAGTTTTAGGCGGAAGTGGGTTAATTTTAAGGGTGTTTCGTGTGGTGTCTTGTTTAGTTTTGGTTTCGATTAAAAATAGATCCTATGTTCCACGTGTGATCGATTAATGTGATTCCAAAGAACATTATAACCACTTTTGATTTGATTGGTTTGAGAGTGTGTTTAGAAGGCTAGAGAATCAAAATTCCATTGAATTTTTTGTTATTACAAAAAGCAAAAGCAATCCATTTGGGAACTAGTGTCGTTTAATGTTTGTTAGTAACTTGTTAATTTCCCATGTATATAGTTAAGCTTTTTTAAGTAATTGATGCTCCAATCTTTACCACAAGTAAAACTTATTTAAATGCTCGTGTTAACTTGATTTGATTTCTTTTTAACCAATCACACATTACGTTCTCGTTTGACATTTCTTTAGATTTGTTTCCACTATAATGTTAATCTCTCTTCTTTTCTAGTGAGATACAAGTACGTTACTGGTCATTTGCACCTCGTTTCATTCCGTTGATTTCGAAAGAGGAATTCGTTGATCAATAGTTGTCATTTAGATTAACTCATTAGATTTTTGAGGCAATAATGTCTAAAGTTGGTTGTGAAGTGTTATGGATAAGTTTTGGGCAGAAGTGGGTTAATTTTAAGGGTGTTTCGTGTGGTGTCTTGTTTAGTTTTGGTTTAAATTAAACAATAGATCCTATGTTCCATGTGTGATCGATTAATGTGATTCCAATGAACATTATAATCACTTTTGATTTGATTGGTTCGAGAGTGTGTTTAGAAGGCTAGAGAATCAAAATTGCATTGAATTTATGGTTATTACAAAAAGCAAAAGCAATCCATTTGTGTGACATCCGGTTAATTCTTAAAAAGAAAAGAAAGAATAAGAGTTGAAGAATAAAGAAAGGAAATATCAATAAACCCAAGTTGAGGGGTTAAATGTGTAAAAGGACAAAATCTTTGAAAAGTTGGTGTAAAGGTGGGCATGGCCGCCCACCCTCTTTTCACATAACTTTTCACTTTGGTTTTAGAGAGAGAGAGAAAGGAAGAGAGTAGAACTCTCAGCTGAACAGAAGAAGAAGTGGAGAAATTGAATTCATGGTAAGAATTCGAAGTTTTATGTATTTATGACGGGTTTTATCTCGGTTACATGCTTATGTGCTTATATGCTTGTGTGTGTGTCCGTGTGTGCGTACTTTGGTGCATTTTTAGGTGTTTGAACTCATTTGCAAGCGGGTTAGAAGGAAGAAACACCCAAGTTGCACCAGGTGAGTTCTAGACCCTGGTTTTTACTTTTTTTAAGCTCTCTTTGGGGCTGAAAATGTATTAAAATGATTTTACAATGTTTATGTATGTACACCCGTATGTATTATGGATGTTGGATGATGATTCTTGGATGCTTATAGGTTGTTCATGTTTAGAATAGCCTTGGTAAGCTTAGAACAGATAGGTTTGATGATTGGGTTTAAAAACATCCAAGAAACATGTTACACAGAAGGTTCATGCGCCTAGATAAGGCTCATGCGCCTGGGAATGCCTTAGAAATGATAAGTGTATCCCATGCGCCTGAACAGTAGTCCATGCACCTAGAAATATTAGTCGAACGATTAAGTGTAGGCCCATGCGCTCGAATAGTGCCCATGCGCCCAAGTAGCCCATGCGCCTAAGTGTCCATGCGTCCGAATTACCCATGCGCCTAAGTGTTCATACGCCAGAATAGTGTCCATGCGCCTGAATTGTTCATGCGCCTAAGAGTTAAAGCAGTTAAGTGTTGACTGATGGGCCTGCATAGTAATGAAACGCCCAAACAGGGCTCATGCATCCAAATAGTGTCTAAGCGCCCAACACTTAGAATTTATTACATAATTCTTGGGAGTTTTTGCTCTAAGGTTTTGATCGAGGTTTGACTAGGGCTTATTAATGATGAGTTTCATTCATGCATGATTATGATTGTCTTATGATTGTTCCTTATTATTATTGCTATTATTATTATTACTTATAGTGTGTGACTTTACGTGGTATGTTTATTATCGTAACGTAAAGTATATTGTAATAATAAAGAGAAAGAACAATAAAGAAGAGAAGAGGAACATTAATAAAATGTTAACAAGTCTTGCAAGCTTACAGGAGGTACACGATAGTGTTGTCGTTAGCTCAACTGTGTTGCGGGTTAGCTACCCTATTATGCACACAGGGCCAGTCATTGAGATTGCAAGGACCTCTGTAGCATACCCTAGGTGGTTGGGTCGGCCTTGTATACGGTAAACAGAACCCTCTTGAGGGATATAGATGGCCCATCACCAGTTTTCATCACGCATACAGTTTACGGTATTGCTCATTAGTCCATACAGATAGTGAAAGATAAAGATAACAGAATACAGATTAAACAAGGCATACAGTAAAGAAAACGAATAGTATATGTTCATATAGTTAATGCGTGCTCGTATATAAAGTAAAGAGTTGTATTTCACAGAAATAGTATTTTCATATACAACATACAGAAAGTATTTTATTACTTTTAAAACTAAAACTCACTCAGCAATGCTAACTTTTATACATTTTTAGTTGGCAGGTAATTATTGCTGAGGATGGCACGAGGGTGAAGCTACTCAGCGGGGAAAGACTGACATCCATTCGTATTTTATATTGCTGTTGTTTTGTAATGCAGTTAAACAATTCTTTTGTAATCAGTCAAACAATAGTGTATTGCACAACAACAGTGTTTTGAAAAGAAATGAATGGCTTTTACTATAATAATTCCGCTTCTTGAGTTTGTATATTTATAATATAAATGAATTTAATGCTGTGGTTGATCAACTATGAGGTCTCCGGGAACGGGGCTTACAATTTGGGAACTAGTGTCGTTTAATGTTTGTTTGTAACTTATTCATTTCCCATGTATATAGTTAAGCTTTTTTAAATAATTGATACTCCAATCTTTACCACAAGAAAAACTTATTTAGATGCTCGTGTTAATTTGATTTGATATCCTTTTAACCAATCACACATTACGTCTCTCGTTTGACATTTAGTTAGTTTTGTTTCCACTGTAATTTTATTTCTCTTCTTTTCTAGTGAGATACAAGTACTTTACTGGTCATTTGCACCTCGATTCATTCCATTGAGTTCGAATGAGGATTTCGTTGATCGATGGTTGTCATTTAGATGATTTCAATGGATGTTTGAGGCAATAATTTCTAAAGGTGGTTGTGAAGTCGGTTAATTTTAAGGGTGTTTCGTGTGGTGTCTTGTTTAGTTTTGGTTTCAATTAAACAATAGATCCTATGTTCCATGGGTGATCAATTAATGTGATTCCAATGAACATTATAATCACATTTGATTTGATTGGTTCGAGAGTGTGTTTAGAAGGCTAGAGAATCAACATTCCATTGAATTTATGGTTATTACACAAAGCAAAAGCAATCCATGTGAGAACTAGTGTCGTTTAATGTTTGTTTGTAACTTGTTAATTTCCCATGTATATAGTTAAGCTTTTTTAAATTATTGATGCTCCAATCTTTAGTTGCACGATTATGATTAGAACACAAGTAAAACTTATTTAAATGCTTGTGTTAGATTAATTCGTTGATCGAGGATTTTGTTGATCGATAGTTGTCACTTAGATTAATTCAATGGTGTTTGAGGCAATAATGTTTAAAGTTGGTTGTGAAGTGTTATGGATAAGTTTTGGGCGGAAGTGGGTTAATTTTAAGGGTGTTTCCTGTGGTGTCTTGTTTAGTTTTGGTTTCGATTAAACAATAGATCCTATGTTCCATGTGTGATCGATTAATGTGATTCCAATGAACATTATAATCACTTTTGATATGATTGGTTTGAGAGTGTGTTTAGAAGGCTAGAGAATCAAAATTCCATTGAATTTATGGTTATTACAAAAAGCAAAAGCAATCCATGCGAGAACTAGTGTCGTTTAATATTTGTTTGTAACTTGTTCATTTCCCATGTATATAGTTAAGCTTTTTTTAAGTTATTGATGCTCCAATCTTTAGTTGCACGATTATGATTAGAACACAAGTAAAACTTATTTAAATACTTGTGTTAACTTGATTTGATTTCTTTTTAACCAATCACACATTACGTTTCTCGTTTGACATTTGATTAGTTTTGTTTCCACCGTAATTTTATTCTCTCTTCTTTTCTAGTGAGATACAATTACTTTACTCATCATTTGCACCTCGTTTCATTCTTTTGATTTCGAAGGAGGATTTCGTTGATTGATAGTTGTCATTTAGAATAATTCAATGGATGTTTGAGGCAATAATGTCTAAAGTTGGTTGTGAAGTGTTATGGATAAATTTATGGCAGAAGTATGTTTAATTTTAAGGGTGTTTCGTGTGGTGTCTTGTTTAGTTTTGGTTTCGATTTAACAATAGCTCCTATGTTCCATATATGATCGATTAATGTGATTCCAATGAACATTATAATCGCTTTTGATTTGATTGGTTCGAGAGTGTGTTTAGAATGCTAGAAAGCTTGAGTTAGGCTGTGAGGATGACTGGTCTTGAGAGTTCCTTTGATAGTTGTTTCTCTTGGGGGCATTGCACTCTCTTGAGAAGTGGCCAGCCATGCCACAGTTGAAGAATTTCACCTAGGATTTATCATATCCAAGTTTTGTATTTTCATTTAGGCTCAGCTTTCTTCCTTTTCTGAAGAATTTCTTGGCTCTCATAGAAATCATGGCCATTTGCCATTGTAGATCCATTTCCTCCACATCATCAGGATCCATTTCCTCCAAATCTTCTTGAATTAGATGAGCAGAAGTGAGTCTTCCTCCCAAGTAGGCTTCAAAGCTTGCAACAAAGGCATTGTAAGTTGCCTTTTGTTCTTCTGATCTTGAGTCTTCAAGAGTGGTTTGAGGAGCAGCAGTGACTCTGGAAGGTTGAGGAGCAGCAGTGACTCTGGATGTTTGAGAAGATGTAGATGGATGATTGATTGGTGGAGTTGCAATGAATCCAGTGTTGCTCATTTGATCTTTTGATGAGATGTAGTCATCCTCCTCAGTGATGATGGCATTTTCCCCAGAATGAGATTCTGATGGAAATTTGTAAGCCTCAATCACTCTTGGTCCACCAAGATTTCTGCTTCTTTCATCAAGTTCTAAAGCTTCAATTTTGGCTATCATGATGTCTAAAGTATTACTCTCAAGATCAAGAATATTTTTTAGCATGGTTACATTCTGTTTCCAGCTTTCAGGGAGACTGTGAAGCATTTTATTGTTTAATTCATTAATCTTGTAAGTGACTCCCATGATTTCCAAGTCATTTACTAACTGTACAAATATGTGCAGTTGTTTAGATATTGATTATCCCTTGGTGTGGTGGAATGTTTCATACTGATTAACAAGCTTATCCTTGTTGATTTCAGCCACCTCACTGCTTCCTTCACACATGATTTTGAGTACACCCCACACAGCTTTTGCAGTTTCATACTTCTCCAATCTTTTCAGCACATCCATCTTGAGTGCTTGAGTTAGAATTGAGTAAGCTTTGAGGTCAATCTTGATTTTCTTGTAGTCTTCATCATCTAGAGTTAAATCTTCAATGGGTATTCTAGCAGTTCTGTAAATTGCAGTTTGATCTGCAGACAAAGTGACAGGGATGTGTGGCCCCTTGCATATTGAAATCCAGAAATCAGGATCTACACCTGTGATGTAATTCCTAAACCTGATTTTCCACTGTTTAAACTTAGATTTATGTTTACGCATAGGAGGTTTAGGTGTATGATCAAGTTCTGAGTAGTTGTTAGAATCCATTTTAACAAAGTGGTTAACTGGTATAATATAGATTTAGATGATTTTTAGGATTGATTAGTCCAACTAGTCCAAACAGTTCAAGCAGATTCCAGAACCAGATATGTGATTGTATAAAGTTTCTTGTTGTTGTGAATATTTTGGTGAGAGAGTGTTGACAGGGTATTTTCTACAGTTTACTAAGTAGAGATGTTGATATACTCTATTAGCAACTTGATTACCAAATCAATCGAATTCTATTCAGTTCTTGCATAGATCTGAAAGAGAATCGAGAGCCAAAGCTCTGATACCAATTGACTGGGGTTGAGTAAGAGTGATATTCTTACTGTAAATCGAATATGGTAATCAAGTCGGTGATTGGATGGCGGAAACAAACAATCAAAGGACATTAAATGCAAGAAAATTACTCATAAATGCTTTTGTATTGTATATACGAAAGTAGATGAATTACAGAGAATAATTACAACAAAAATTTTCTATCTATCTGCCATCATCTCAAGAACGAGGTAATCTATTCTATTTATAGGCAGACAAGATGCCTTTTACAAAATGACTAAACTACCCTTGAACTATTACATCAGAACTAGTCTAAGTTTTCATCCACATCTTTGCATGTTCATCCGCATTGACAAATGCAGATGAGTTACTTCATCAGCATTTCTTCACTTGATCATCCGCATTAGTATGTTGGTCATCCGCATTGGTTAATGCGGATGAACAAATACTTATGCGCATTTGTTCGGTTGAGCAAAGTCTTGTCCGTATTAACTTTTAGTCTTCCGCATTTGTCAATGCAGAAGAGCAAATACTTGTCCGTATTTGCTTTTTGTCTTCCGCATTGACAAATGCGAAAGACAACCTTTGTTTTTTTCCTTAGCAGAATCTTCATCCGCATTTCTTCTTGGACTTAAGGGATTCCAGCAGAGCAATCATCAAATCACCCATTGAGTTGGCATGTATGATCCTTTCAGGGTGCAACAGCAATCTTACAATCAATCATGTTGAATCTCTTGAGTACGTCCTGAACATACTTTGACTGACTTATGAAGATGCCATCTTCAACTTGCTTCACTTGAATTCCCAAAAAGAAATTGAGTTCCCCCATGGCACTCATTTCAAATCTGTCTTTCATTAGCTTCTCAAAGTCTTTGCAGAGCTTTGGATTAGTTGAACCAAAGATGATGTCATCCACGTACACTTGAACTAGCAGAATGTCATTTCCTTGTACTTTGATGAAGAGAGTTCCATCTATGGTACCTCTCCTGTATCCATGTTTGCAAAGATACTCAAGCAGTGTCTCATATCACTTCCTGGGTGCCTGATGCAGCCCATAAAGAGCTTTGTCAAGCTTGCAGACATAATCAGGATGATCAGGATCTACAAAACCAGGTGGCTGTTTGACATATACCTCTTCATCAATCACTCCATATAGAAAGGTACATTTTACATCAAGCTGAAAGATCTTGAAGTTCTTGGATGCAGCAAATGCCAGGAATATCCTAACAGCTTCCAGTCTTGCTACTGGAGCAAAGACATCAGTGTAGTCAATCCCTTCTTCTTGTGTGTACCCTTAAACAACTAGTCTAGCTTTGTTCTTGATGATAATGCCTCTATCATCTTTCTTATTCCTAAACACCCATTTGGTTCCAATAGTAGTCTTCCTATGAGGAAGAGGACAAGGTTCCAAACTTTCTGCCTTTTGAATTGAAGTAGCTCTTGCTGCATAGCCTCAACCCAACTTCCATCCTTTAGAGCCTCATCAACTTTCTTTGGCTCTATCTAGGATAAGAAACAAGAGTGAAGACAAACATTTGCTTCATGGGTTTGTCCTCTTGTTCTTACTCCTGTGACAACATCTCCACTGATGTTTATGGTAGGGTGAGACTTGTGGATCCTAAGCTAAGGGATCACAGCAAGTTGCTGAGAAAGATCTAAATTAGAGAAATTTAGATCTGGCATGGATGTTTCTCCCACCACATCAACACACTTATCAAGAGAAACTTGATCCAAGCAGTGTGTGACATCATTGATGTTGTCAACTATGGTGTGGTTAGTAGCATCAAAATATTCTTGATCACTGTCACCACCACCATTGTTGTCTTCCTAAATTGAGGTATACTTATCTGGTTGTGGAGCCTCTAAGCTGGAATTTGAAGGCACCCCAGATGCATCAGCTGAGTTTGTCATTATAGTGCTGATAGACACCCATTTGTAGAAGTAGTTCCAACTAGAGCTAACTAAGTATTGCCCATGCGCCCCAATAGTACCCATGCGCCTAAATGTTCCCGATGCGCCTGGAAGGCCATGTGCCCCAATAGTGTCCATGCGCCTAAGACTTAAATTATAATCTGAATTTTTGGGGAAAATGTAAAATGTAGGCTTTGACTTGGGGTGTTCCCGGGGGTGAAATAAGTTGACTTTTGATGATGTATAGGCTATGTTATGGCATGTATGATGATTGTAATGTCATGTATGATGGTGCCTTGTATGGTGATGTTTTGTGTGGTTATGTTTATGTTCTTGTTATGTATGTTTATTTTTCATGGTTTTACGTTAAATGTTGATGAATGAAATGAAAAGTATTATTTTAACGTAAAGTGGAAAATAATAAAAAAGAAATGTAATGAAAGAATGCATGCATTAATGAAAGTGAAAGTAAGAAAGTCTTGCAAGCACTGAAAGGAGGTTCACACCTAATGCAGGGTGTTAGCTCAACTGTGTGCGGGTTAGCTACCCTGGAAGGATGCACACTAGGGTCTAATATTTGTGATTGACCATACGTATGGGATCCTTACCGCTTGCCCTAGGTACTAGAGTCAGCTTCGTGCACAATGTTCGAGGTCTTTGATAGACCTCGGGCCCAGTAACCAGCTTCGTGCATAATGTTTGGGGTATAACATATGGCATTGATCCAGAATGAAATAGAAATGATAGTGACGAGTGTACTTGCCCTAGGTACTGGAGTCAGCTTCATGCACAATGTCCGTGGTCTTTGATAGACCTCAGGCCCAGTAACCAGCTTTGTGCATAATGTTCGGGGTACTATACATGTCATCGGAAGTAATAAATGTATGAAAGTTAAGTAAGGAAGTTTACGAATGAAAGTGAATGATAATGATGTACAATGAATGAACGAAAGTTAATGAACGAATGATGAAGATAATAATGATATTATCTATGTGTAGGTATGATGTGTGATCATGTACGAAAGTATAGAACGGTTTTGAAAGAAAGTAAAGTGTATTTTATTTTAAAACTAGAACTCACTCAGCAATGCTAACTTTTTGTGTTTCCAGTTAGCAGGTAATGGTTGTTGAGGATGGCACGAGGCAGCTACTTGGCTCCTTTTGGATGGCATTCATTTTGTATAATGTTTGTGTGATGCAATGTAACAAGTTATTTTGTAATCTGTCAACGATGTATTATTTTGCAAAAGCAACTATAATGAAATGAAATGGTTGTTTAAATGTTTCTGCTGCAATGTTTTATTAAAGTAATGTAAATTTATGTTTTATGAGCGATGATGACCAGCTGTGAGTGTCCCGGGAATGGGGCCTTACAGATAGCTGCAATTTGAGATGTTAAGTATTTTGTGTGTGTGAAGGATCTTAAGATGGTAAGATCTTACTATCAAGAGCCTCAAATGCTCGGATACTAATTACATGACCATTTGAGGGGGATTTGGTCACTTACAACACAACACATAATGAGGAGAGATTGATTTAGAACACTTAAAAGATCAAATAGGGAACTAAAAACTAGTTACAATGATACTAAGAAACACAAGTAAATGACAGAACAAAAACAAAATAACACAAGTTTTTGGTTTTCAAGAATGCTATATATTGCTCTCTAGTTCCTTACAAGTGTTACAAAGCATACATTAAAATACAAAGGACCAGAGATATTTTATACTACATCCTATAGCCGGCCATACTTTGAAGGTCAGCTGGATACATGATCTAGACAACAAAAAAATCAATGTAGAGTCAAAAGACAGATTGCCTTTTTACTAGTGACTATGACATACCATAGCTCATATCCTAATATATTACAAAATGATAAAAGTACATAAAGTAGAAAGAAACAGACTCAAGACCTTAATATACAGTTTACCAAAAGCATGGACCTTTTCACCAACTTGTAAAAGTTGGTGAGTCAAACAGAGTTGCAACGAAAAGGTGGTCCAACTTTATGGAAAAAGGTACATCCTATAAAGCATATACTTAAAAGTTTATGGAAGATATCTATCTTCATAAATTGGCTTTGGAATACTTTGTCTCTGAAGCTTCGGAAGACTTCATGTTTGGCTTTGGAAGATATTGGTCTTGGCTTTGGAAGATTTTACACTTAGAATATTTTCCAATGTAGAATGTGAAACTTACGAAGCTTTCTACTTTAGCACTTTGTGCATGCATGCAGGACAAACTGCTTGGATGTTTTGGATTGCATCAGCCTTATATGAAACCTTACATATATGCACATTTAGAGCTTGGTCTTAGTCAAAATTAAAGACAATTTCATTATGTTTACTTGACTTTTATTATATTTTAATGTATTATTTGATTAGTACTATTCAATTAAAATGACATTTAGTATTATTCTAACGCAATTACCATCATGTGCTATAAGAAATTGATTCATATTCATTCATTGTATGATGTTGATACATAAAAGAGGAAGTTTTTTCATGTTATTTAAGCTCATTGTATAATATTCGTCGGATCATTATGTAATATTCGTCAAATTATTATAACTAATGCTAATCAATTTCTATTCTATTGTGCTTGTCTCAAATAATAATTTTTAAATAACACAATGCTGATAATGTAACTTTTTTAAAATTTCCTAGTTCATTGTATAATCTTAATCAGGTTATTATGTAATCATCATAAATCAGCTCATTATACGTATTGCTAATAATCGATTCTAGTGCTAGTCATTATGTTACCCATTATGTTTAATGTTAACCATCGTGTTATGCATTGTGTTTATTAAAATGATAATTTTTATATAACACAATGCTTAAAATGATTTTTTTTTACGTTTTTCAGTTCATTGTGTAATTTTGTTCATGTTATTCTGCAATCATTGTCAAGCAGCTCATTGTATGTATTACTAATCATTGAGTGTAGAGTTGGTTCTTATATTCCTCATTGTGTCTAATGTTAATGAGTGTGTTATAAATTGTGTTTTTTAAAATGATGATATTTAACTAACACAATATTGTAAATGTAATTACTTTTAAGTTTCTAGTTTATTGTATAATTCTGATTAAGTCATTGTGATTCTCATCAAGCAGCTCATTACGTATATTGCTAATTATCGAGTCTAGTGATGGTTATTGTATTACCTATTATGTCTAATGTTTACTATTGTGTTATGCATGTTTTATAAATAGTGATTTCCGAATAACATAATATTATAAAATGTATTTATTTATTTTGCAAGTTAATTGTGCATTCCTTATCCTTGTTAATTCAAAAAATTACACGATAACCAGATGAAATTGCATAATTAGTTACAAAATATGAAAAAGAAAACTTTGTTTCTTTATATCAACATTATACGCGTTTTAAAAATAAAAATGCTTATTTTTATGGGTAACTTCTTTAAAAAATAACATTCTTTGTAAAAATTACAAAGGTTTTAAAAAAACGTTAAACTTGCGAAGGAGAAACATTAACGATTTTGACCTCAACCTGATATTAGTTAGAAATATGTGTGTCAACGTCTTAATCGTTAATACACATTTTAGTTTTTACATGAATTTGTAGTTGCACTTTTTCCTCATTATTAAACGTTTTTTCTATCAACTATAAATTAAATACTTGTCTTTTAATACTTTGATTGATTTCGTAGAAGTTATATATTCAACTTATTTCACATTACAATATGAAGAAAATATAAAGATATACATAATAGAATTTTAATTTAATGTTCCATAATTAAAGGATTAAAAAAAAGCATGTGCATGTAAATCAAACGTATGGTTTTGAAAACCGGACTGGACCGGCCGGTCCGACCGCTTGGACCGGGAACCGGACTTCGATCCGGTCCGGTTCGGTGTTTAAAACCGTTTTAGTGTTGAACTAGTGGTCGGACTGGTTGAACCGGTCGAACCAATGGTCGGACCGGGAACCGGTGGTCGGACCGGTAACCGTTTTTTTTATATATATTTTTTATTTTTTCGTAATTTTTACATATATTTATAAAAAGTACTTATAATTTTATCCGTTATTATATACGGTCCGCCGGTTGAACCGGTCTGACCATCGGACCAGTAAAACGTCCGGTTCAATTTCCGGTCCTGTTTTAAAAACATTGTTCAAAAGATTTCAGCTCAAAAGGTTGAGTTAAATACAAATTTACGATAAAAAAATTATGCGTACACAAATCTATAATTCTTTAATCCTTTGTATATTACTATAACTTAAAATGTAAGGTCGGTGGAGTATTTTTTTATTATTCAACATTCAGTTTATTTAAATCATTTCTTTTTCAAAATTGATTAAAATACTTCTTTTAGATTGGTGGTAATTTTTTTTGCTTTTGAATCTATAGTCCCGTGTTCTAATCCTTGGGATGACAAATTCCTTTTAGCTTATTTATTATTATTTGATTTTTTTTCTTTGTTGCTAACTTTTTAAATATCTTTTGTTTCAATTTTTTAATCTATGTTTTGATTTCCATAATTGAGTCGACACAACTTTATATGTTTTTTAATATATTTAACTATGTTATGACATTGTTAGTTTATTACAACGCATGTACCGAAGTTCGTAAATGCGCCGCGTCACGTAAGCAAGTTTGTGGCCTTTGTCATCGGCCAATTATCACACCTCAACTTTTGAATTTTATGCTTGATCCCCTATAATTTCTAAAAGTTTTTAAAATATCATTTGACCCTCTCGAATTTCAATGTATTAGGTGTACTAAAAAAACTAATTTATTACATTCTTTTTGTATACATGTCCATATAAATTCGAGTTCATTTACGTTTGACGTAAATTTATTTGGGAATGAACCAATTCAAATATACGTTTTCAGTTGATCTATGTTTTAACATAAATGTAGTTCGAAGACATAGCTAATTGTAGTCTACAAATTATCATGATGAGTATAGTACCGCCGTAACGCGCGACGTGCAATAAAACTAGTAATATGTTTATTCTTTAGGTTTTTCTTTTATTTTAAGTTTTATTACTACCTACCTATTCGATATTTATTTAATTAATAGTGTGTATGCTCGTTTTATGAATAAACTAAGGAGGGAAAAAAAGTAAAAAAGAAAACGAGAAGTCAAACACAATCCCAAGTATCCAACCGCGTCCTCTCACCGCCATACACACATGCCTCGAATCTTCCTTTTCCTTCCATTTTAATCCTGCGTTCACACGTCTTGTTCATCAATTTGTCTTCCAAACCAGATTGGTTTTTATTTCTTCTTCCTCTCTCATTCACACCTGCTTTTTGTATAAATTAACCCCTCCATCGCCCATTTTTCAAATCCAATCTTCCATCTTTCGTTTTCCGTTCACACCTCTTTTTAAGCATTTCGTCAAACACCCCACCCCTTAGCAAACCTCCCCAATTCCAGTCCTCTATATGAAATCAGACGCTTCCGACTATTCGTATTACTACAGTTTGCTTCAACAGACCTTCGATCAGATGAATGGCAAGCCTAGTGTTGAAGCTGATGAAGAAGAGGGGAAACAAGTAGTGAAAACAAAAGAATTAAAGGAGATTTTGTCGTCTTTGCTCCTGATCGAGGAACAAGAGAAATCGGAGAAAATTGAGTGGGATAGAGCCCAGGAAGAGGACAAGATGATGTTGGAGGAAAATCACAGGAAGAAAACCAAAGCTATGTTGGATTACCAACGGAATTCAGAGAACTGGATGATGCCATGGATCAATCCAATCACATTCGAAAACGCAAATCTCGCGCTGTCACAAATGCTGCCATCGCTTCCGTAATCGCTGCTGATTCCGACACCAGTTCAGCTCAGAAAACCGCCGGTGCCGGACCGCAAAGGAGGTTGTGGGTGAAATCCAGATCCACAGATTGGTGGGATAAATGCAACAGTGAGGATTTCCCAGAAGAGGAGTTCAAGAAAGCATTTCGAATGGGCAAGGATACGTTTGAGATGATCTGCAATGAACTCACATCGGCTGTTGCGAAAGAAAACACCATGTTAAGAGATGCGGTGCCCGTGAGGCAAAGAGTAGCGGTCTGCATATGGAGATTAGCCACGGGGGAACCATTACGCCTCGTCTCACGCCGATTCGGGTTAGGCATCTCCACCTGTCACAAGCTCGTTCTTGAGGTTTGCTCTGCAATCAAGAATGTGTTGATGCCAAAGTACCTCCAATGGCCCGATGACGATTCAATTAGAATGATCAAAGAGGAATTCGGGTCGATTTCAGGTATCCCAAATGTCGTCGGATCAATGTACACTACCCATATTCCGATTATAGCTCCGAAGATCAGTGTAGCTGCCTATTTCAACAAACGGCATACTGAACGGAATCAAAAGACCTCTTACTCTATCACTGTTCAAGGGGTAGTTGACCCACGAGTGTGTTCACAGATGTTTGCATCGGCTGGCCCGGTTCGATGCCGGATGATCAGGTTTTGGAAAAATCAGCACTTTATCAAAGGGCAAGCAATGGGCTCTTGAAAGATGTATGGGTCGTGGGTAGTTCAGGGTACCCTTTAATGGATTGGGTACTAGTACCCTACACACAGCCTCATTTGACATGGACCCAACATGCTTTTAATGAGAAGATTGGTGAGATTCAAAAGGTCGCTAATGATGCGTTTGCAAGATTGAAAGGAAGGTGGTCTTGTTTACAGAAACGAACCGAAGTAAAGCTTCAAGATTTGCCAGTTGTGTTAGGGGCTTGCTGTGTTTTGCATAATATATGTGAATTAAGGAATGAAGAGATCGATCCCGAATTGATGATTGAACTATTGGATGATGAAATGGTGCCTGAAATTGGATTGAGGTCTATGATTGCTATGAAAGCGAGGGACTCGATTGCTCACAATCTTTTGCACCATAATCATGCTGGTACCTCTTTTTTGTCTTGAAAGATTAGATGCAAATTTCTCATCTTTATTGATTACTTGTATTGGTTTCCTTCTGTTGTGAATTATTATGCATTTTGTTACAATTTTCAGGCGGGGGTTTGTCATAGATAGAGATATAGATGTATATTCCCCTCGTGCAAATAGATCATATGCTTTTTATACACAAATTACTCAATTTAATTAAAGTTGAATGGATTTACATCCCTAGTTTTGGTTCATGACTCTTGATTCTTGGTTATGTTTCTAACTATTGAAGATCGATTGTATGGAGACCATTACCCCATATGAAATAGAGAAATACGAGAATTAAAAAGACAAAATTACAAAACACGTCTTTTAGGTTTATAAAAAATTACACGTATCATTTTTTTTCTTCAAAAAATGTTCAAATCATCTTTTATGTGTACTTTTTATAACAGATTACGTCCTTTGGTAATGGGCATTAGTTTTATCCGTTAAATCAAGGGCATTTTAGTCTTTTTATCGCTTAAAGGACTTTTTAAAACTTTAAACCTTATTTAAAGGATGTGTTTTGTAATTTGCTTGTATTTCAAAATTTGTTACACATACAATTTTTTAAATTATTATATTTTAATAAAGATATACATGTAAGATATATCATACAAATTATCTAATTTTATCATAACTTTTAATAATACAAATTATATTTAGTTAATAATTATTTATTAACTAATTTGAATTTGTATTATTAAATTTGTATTAATATTATTGTGTTAATATTCACCTTTGGTTTTTTATCTATAGTTTTTTATTACTTTTAATCCTAATACATTTAAATTGTTTACAATTGTACCTTTTATAATTTTTCACTTTTAACTTTGGTCCCTTATACTTTTTATCTTTTATAAACTTGTTTGTTTTACACTATAGAGTTAACAAGTCGCAACGTGAGTGTGTGATTTAACGTTTTTATGTCTAATTTTTAAGTTTATCAGCCACGTCAAAACGCGCAGGTTCTAGATCGACTTAGTTATTGTAGTTCAATGTTTTTACTTCTATTTTCCTTTTGGTTTTATTTTTTATTTTTACTTAAAACTAGAATATATTTTTAATTAAAAAACATAGAAGGAAATATTCATGTAATTTAAGCTAAAACTTAACTAAAAAAATAATCATATGTGATCATCTCTGTTAATTACTGTTACATCTTAGATTAAAAAAACAAGGTTAAGGTAGTAATTGTAATTATATAAAATAACTTGTAAAAAATATTAAAGGTAAAGTATATATGGCTAAGGGCGTAAGTATTAAAAATAATAATACTATTTACATAGTATGTATTTATATGTAAAATGTTGATGAAAATAATTAAATAATATATGTTATATTATATATATAAATCATATGTATATAGGGCTGTACAAAAAGTTTGTAGCTCGAAGCCCGCTCGACGTTCGCTCGAAAAAACTCGGCTCGAAAAAAGCTCGAATCTAAACGAGCCGGCTCGGCTCGGTTCGAATTCTAAACTAGCCAAACTCGAGCCAGGGTTAGCTCGGTTCGAGCTCGGCTCGTGGCTCGGTTCGTTGGCTCGCCTCGTGGCTCGGTGTATATAATATATGTATATATAGTATAATAATAATAATTAATAATAATAATATAATAATAATAATAATAATTATTATTATTATTACTATTATTACTATTATTATGATTATTATTTTTATATTAGGATTTTAAAATATTTTCTTAAAAATAAAAAATGAATTCTTTTTAAAAACATTAACTATTTTGTTAAAAATATATAACTTGATAGTAAATTGTTTATATTCAAAATAATAATATTTGTTCCCATAAGTGAAAAATTAAAAAAATTATTTAAATCGAGCCGGCTCGAACGAGCCACGAGTTGACTCGAACTTTTCACGAGCCGAACTCGAGCTGGTGTTTTGAGCTCATTAAAATTTTCGAGCCGGCTTGGCTCGGCTCGATAAGCTTCGAGCTCGAGCTCGAACACGAACTCATCCTGGCTTGGCTCGTTTACAGCCCTATATGTATATGTATAGTTGTAAAAATGCATCAATTAATCAAAAGATAAAAGAGTTACAGAAAACATCCTTTATGTTTAATTACATAAATAGTTCTTTTGTAAGGCCCCGTTCCCGGGACGCTTACAGTTGGTAAATCATTGCACATAAAACATACGTTTTCATCATGTTACATAAAAACGTCGCAACGGAAACATTCAAGCAAAACATTCCATTTCAATATAATAGCTTTTGCAAAATAATATATTGTTAATCAGTTACAAAATACATTGTTGCATTACATCACAAAAGCATTAAATAAATGGATGTCATCCCAAAAGAGCGAGTAGCCACCTCGTGCCATCCTCAACAATCTTGCCTGCCAACTGGAAACACATAAAAGTCAGTTTTGCTGAGTGAGTTCTGGTTTTATAATAATAAAATATACTTTTCTTTCGTTAAAACCATACTTTACATTCTTGCGATCACGCAACATACGTACACATAGATAATATTATTATTATCTTCATTATTCATTCTTTCTTTCACTTTTCATATCTTCCGTACCAATACCATGTGCTACACCCCAAACTATATGGCTACTGGGCCGAAGTCTATAAATAGACAGCTATACATGGTGCTGCAGTACTGGGGTAAGCGGTAGAGGTTCTATACAAATGGTCAATCACAAAGAAAGACCCCGATGTGCATCCTCCCGGGGTAGCGAACCCGCACACCGTTGGGCTAACACCTTTTAATGGCGTGTCCCTTCCATACATTTGCTTGCAAGACTTTCTTTACTTTTATCATTTATTAATGCATGCATTCTTCCTTCATGTTCCTCTTTCGTTATCTTTCACTTTACGTTACATAATACTTTCGTTTCATTTATTAACATATCACGTAAAGCCACATGAAAGATAAACATACATCATAATAAGGAATATAGCATACACAATCATCATCATCATACAGGGCAACACCATACATACATAACATACATTAGGCATAAACATGCAACATTATCATCATGCTCAAAGTAACCTCTAAAACCTCAACAGTCATCTTACATGAACTTACAGGAACTTCCATGTCAAAACTTACATCTGCACTTTCCCCTAAAAGTCAGTCATTAAATTATGCTTTTCCTCGGGTACAACATCCCTATTTGGGCATATGGGCACCCTTCAGTCGCATAGCCTCCGTGCGTCTGAACATCCTGCGAATGGACCAATGCGGATGAACATCCATGCGAATGAACACCCAATCGTGCGAATGGACCTCATACGGATGGACTCAATGCGGATGAGTCCTATGCGAATGGAGCTAATGCGGATGGAACTAATGCAGATGGAACACTTATGCGAATGGAACCTCAGTCGCACGAATCCCCAGGCGATTGACTCTCAGTCGCACGACTGGCAGGCGTATGGGCCTTAGTCGTACGTCTCACATGTGATTGACCTTCAATCACACGACTGGCATGCGTATGGCTCCAGTCGCATGACTAGAATACCATTCGGTCACATAGCCCTAGCTGTGCCGAATGCAGCTCACCCCCGAACCCAATCTGTCATTTTCGATCTCCAAGCTCATCTAAACCCATTCTAAGCCCAAATCAACCATCCTAAACCTTAGGAATGCATACCACAACACCATTCAAGCACACACAATCTCAAAAGCAAGACCTAAACGAATCATACACATACACACACATACACAAACGGTCAAACACACACACACCTCAAAAACTCGATTTTCAGATGTGTTCCAGCCCCAAAACCGACCAAAAACGTTTAAAAGAGGGGTCCTAGAACTCACAAAAACGAGCACAACGAGAAGAGTTGTGACTTGACTCGCTACACAACAATTTTTGCTCTCTTGAAGCACCCGAACCAACCCTTCTCTTCTTTCTCCCTTTTCTATCTACTTGGTAGAATTTTTGGGGTGTGGGGAGAGGGTTTGGGCTGCCCTCTCCCTTAAATACCCCCACTCACCAACTTTCGTTCGTTGGCGACTTTGGTCCCTTGACTTTGGACTTTATTTCTTTTTCTTCCTTCGTCGGCTTCAAAATAAATAACTGGGTGTTACATCTTTAGAGGTAAAAAGACCAAATTAACTTTACTTAATAGAATAACTTAACATTAGTTAGTTTAAAGGACGAAATCTGTTATAAATGATATACATAAAGGATGATTAGAGCATTTTTTGAAGATAAAAGATGATACTTGTAGTTTTCTATAAACTAAAAGGACGTTTTCTGTAATTTTATCTAAAAGATACCATTAGCCCATATGAAATAAAGAAACACGAGAATAGAAGATAGACATTATACAATTAAATAAAAGATAGACAAGTAGTTATATTGTTAATTAACATTCACAACTCAAATCTATTATTTTAGTAATACAATCATCATTAAAAAAATATTACTTGAAGTTGGTTTTTATAGTAAATTACCATTTGCATCCTTAACATATTTTTTATTTTAACAATTTACATCCTATAGTTTTAAAATTGTCATCTGCCCCTTGACGTTTATGTTATCTTCATTTGAATTTCTGGCGTTTTTTTTTATTTCAAATTGAGTCAAGATAACTAACACTTTTAGTTTTTCTACGACAGTTATTGTTAAAAATTCTAAACTACCCATAAAATTAAATAATAATAAAAATGTGTGAGACCCATTAATTAACATCTTCGTCTTCATTCCCAACACGCCAATCACCACCTCCACAGCCCTCATCACCTGTAAGGCCCCGTTCCCGAAAACCTCACAGTTGGTCAATCATAGCAATTAAAACATTAAACATACAAGTAAACAAGCTTAAGCAACGGAAATAATTTATCAAAAGCCATTCACTTCATTTAAAACACTGTTGTTAAGCAATACATCATCATTGACTGTTTATATAAAAAAAACTTGTTTATATGCATTACAAAACAACAACAACACAGAGTAGAATGGATGTCAGACTTTTCCTGCCGAGTAGCTTCACCCTCGTGCCATCCTCAGCAATAATTACCTGCCAACTGAAAATGTATAAAAGTCAGTGTTGCTGAGTGAGCTCTAGTTTAGAAGTAATAAAATACTTTTTATATGTTGTATAAGAAAATACTCTTTTCTGTAAAATACAACTCTGTACTGTATATGTGAGCACACATCAACTATATGAACAAATATTGTTCGTTCTCTTTACTATATGCCTTGTCTGTTCTGTAAACTTTTATCTTTATGTTTCACTTTCTATATGGACCAGTGAGCAATACCCCAACTATATGCGCGATGGAAAACGGGTGATGGGCCATCTATATCCCTTGAAAGGGTCAACTGTATCCCTCGAAAGAGTCAACTATATCCCCCAAAAGGGTCAACTATATCCCTCGAAAGGGTTCTATGTACTATGTACAAGGCCAACCCAATCACCCAGGACACGCTGCAAAGGTCCTGCCAATCTCAATTGATTGACCCTGTGTGCATAATAGGGTAGCTAACCCGTAGCATAGTTGAGCTAACGACAACATGGTCGTGTACCTCCTGTAAGCTTGCAAGACTTGTTAACATTTTCATTAATGTTCCTCTTCTTTTCTTTATTGCTCTTTCACTTTATTATTACGATATACTTTACGTTACGATAATAACATACCACGTAAAGTCACATACTATAAGTAATAATAATAATAGCAATAACAATAATAAGGAACAATCATAAGTAATCATATCATGCATGAAACATCATCATTAATAAGTCCTTAGTCAACCTCGGTCAAAACCCTAAAGCACAGACTCCCAAAAAATTTTGTAAAAATTTTTAAGTGCTTAGGCGCATGGGAACTATTTGGGCGCATGAGCCCTGTTCGGGCGTTTCATCATTATGTAGGCGCATCAGCCAACACTTAAGCATTTTCACTTTAGGCGCATGAACTATTCAGGCGCATGGGCACTATTTGTGCGTATGAACACTTAGACGCATGAGTAATTCGGACGCATGGACACTTAGGCGCATGAGCCACTTGGCGCATGAGCCACTTGGGCGCATGGGCACTATTGGGGCGCATGTCCCTACACTTAATCGTCCAGCTAACATTTCTAGGTGCATGGGCCACTGTTAAGGCGCATGGGCTGTACTTAATCATTTCTAAGGTAATCTTAGGCGCATGGCTACTATTCAGGCACATGGCTACTGTTTAGGCGCATGGATTACACTTAATTCTTTTCTAAGGCATTTTCAGGTGCATGAGCCTTATCTAGGCGCATGGACCTTCTGTTCAACATATTTCCAGTATGTTTTCAACCCAATCATCAAATCCATCTGTTCTAAGCTTAATGTGGCTATTCTAAACATGAATAACCTATAAGCATTCAGGAATCACATTCAATCATGAACAATACATACGAGCATACATACTCAAACATTGGAAAATCATTTAAATACATTTTCAGCCCCAAAGATGTTTGAAAACAAGTAAAAACCAGGGTCTAGAACTCACTTGGTGCAACTTGGGTGTTCTTCCTTTTTACCCGCTTGCTATGAGTTCAAAACACCTAGAAACAACACCAAAAACACACACACACCCGGGCACAAACACAACCCATAAGCATACAAACACATAACCGGGATAAAACCCGTCATAAACACATAAAAACCACGAATTCTTACCTTGAATTCATTCACTTCTTCTTCTTCTTTCACTAGCCGAGAGTTCTCTTCTGCTCTCTCTCTCTAGAACCGAAGATATGTTGATGTGAAGTGAGGGTGGGCGGCCATGCCCACCTTTACACCAACTTTTCAAAGATTTTTGTACTTTTTACACTTTTAGTCCCTCCACTTGGACTTAGTCGCCTTTCTTTCTTTTATTCTTATATCATGTCTTTAAAAAATAACTGGGTGTTACAAGTCCACCCCTCTTATATAGGTTTCGTCCCCGAAACCTGTTATTCCTCAAACAAACGAGGATAATGCTGCCTCATCTCCTCCTTAGTTTCCCACGTAGATTCGGATCCCTTCCTGTGCTTCCACTGTACATGCACAAGAGGAACCACCTTATTTCTCAGCCTCTTCTTTTTACGATCGATGATTGTCACTGGTTGCTCCACATAATTGAGCCTTTCATCAACTTCAATGTCCTCCAATGGAACAATCATGTCTTCATCAGCTAAGCACTTCCTCAAATGAGATACATGGAATGTCGGGTGAATTCCACTTAACTCATCTGGCAACTCCAATCTATAGGCCACCTCTCCTACTCGAGCAATAATTCGGAAAGGTCCTATATATCTTGGGCTCAACTTGCCCCGCTTCCTGAATCTGATAATACCCTTTCAAGGTGAGACCTTCAACATAACCCGGTCACCCACCTGGAATTCAATTGGTCTACGTCGTTTATCAGTATACGACTTCTGTCTATCTTTGGCTGCCTTCATGAAGGCTTTGATCCTCTCAAGCTTCTCAGTCGTAGCCTAATTACCTTGATGCTTTCCAACTCTTTCTGACCAATGTCACCCCAACAAACGAGTGTTCTGCAACTTCTATCGTATAGCATTTCATATGGTGGCATACCAATGCTGGCATGATAGCTGTTGTTGTATAAGAATTCGGCTAACGGTAAGTGGTCGTCCCAACTTCCACCAAAATCGATTACACATGCCCGAAGCATGTCCTCCAACGTCTGAATGGTCATTCTGACTGACCATCAGTTTGGGGGTGATAAGCCGTGCTAATATGTAACCTCGTCCCCATGGCGTCGTGGAATTTCTTCCAGAATTTAGACGTAAACCGGGTGTCACGATCAGACACAATGGACGTCGGTACACCATGACGAGTTACAATCTCCTTGATGAACAGGTCAGCCAACCTCTCAGATGAATATGTTTCGCGGATCGGTAGGAAGTGAGCACTCTTCGTCAAGCGGTCAACAATCACCCATATGGCATCGTACCCCTTCGGAGTACGTGGTAGCTTTGTAATGAAATCCATGGTGATGTGCTCCCACTTCCATTCTGGTATATCCAAAGGTTGGATCTTCCCATACGGCTTCTGGTGTTCCGCCTTCACCTGTAGGCAAGTAAGGCACTTACTCACATACTCCACCACGTCACGCTTCATACCCGACCACCAATAATCTTTCTTCATGTCTTGATACATCTTTGTGGCACCAGGATGAATGGAGTATCGAGTCTTGTGAGCCTCATCCATAACCCTCACACGTAGATCCCTGAAACGAGGAATCCACACCCGTCCAAATCGAGTTTTAACACCAAGTGTGTTTTCACTCAATTCCCCAACCAGACCTCTCATTCTTTCAGAGTTTAGATGATCTTCTTTTAATGCCTCATCTTGAAACTCCTTGACTTGCTTCATTACATCAGAGGTCATGATTAGTTGGTATTCTTTCACCTAAATCGGCTCGGGCCTCTCCTTCCGGCTAAGAGCATCGGCCACCACGTTGGCTTTGCCCGGATGGTAATGGATCTCACAATCATAATCCTTTATGAGCTCCAACCATTGTCTCTGCCTCATATTCAGGTCCTTCTGCTCAAAGAAGTACTTTAAGCTCTTGTGGTCGGTGAAGATGGTGCACTTCGTTCCATACAGATAGTGCCTCCAAATCTTTAGTGCAAAGACCACGGCCGCTAGCTCCAAGTCATGAGTAGGGTAGTTGACCTCATGAACTTTCAACTGCCGGGATGCATAGGCTATAACCTTCCCTCTCTGCATTAATACACACCCCAACCCCGAGTAAGAAGCATCCAAGTATACTACCAAATCCTCGCTTCCTTCGGGTAACGACAAGACAAGAGCTTGAGTCAACCTTACCTTTAACTCCTCGAACGCCTGTTCTTGAGCTTGACCCCACGTAAAATTTACATCCTTTCGGGTTAACTTGGTTAGTGGAGAAGCGATCTTGGAAAAGTCTTGGATGAATCTTCTGTAGTAGTCCGCCAAACCCAAGAAACTACGAATCTCGGATGGCGTCTTTGGAGACTTCTATTGCATCACTGCCTCTACCTTAGCTGGGTCTACCATAATCCCGTCGGGATTCACCACATGACCCAAGAACTAAACTTCACGCAACCAAAACGCGCACTTGGAGAATTTTTCATACAACTTCTCCCTTCTTAACGTCTCCAGAACCTCCCGAATGTGGCCGCCATGCTCAATCTCACTCTTCGAATAAATCAGGATATCATCAATGAACACAATCACTGATTTATCCAACATAGGCCGACACACACGGTTCATTAGATCCATAAAAGCAGTTGGCACACTGGTCAACCCAAACGACATAACGAGGAACTCATAGTGACCGTAGCGTGTGCGAAAAGCTGTTTTAGGGATATCCTCTCCTTCACCTTCAGCTGATGGTAACCAGATCGAGATCTATCCTTGAAAACCAACTGGCACCTTGGAGCTGATCAAACAGATCATCTATTCTTGGTAGGGGTATCGGTTCTTCACTGTCAACTTGTTAACTCATGGTAATCGATGCACATCCTCATACTACGTCTTTCTTCTTCACAAACAGGACCGGAGCACCCCAAGAGAGATACTCGGTCTAATGTAGCCCTTATCAAGCAGCTCTTGCAACTGTTCCCTGAGTTCTTTCATTTTTTTGTGGGAGCTAATCGATACGGTGCTTTGGCAACGGGTTGAGCACCGGGTATCAAGTCAATTTGAACTCAATCTCGCGATCCGGTGGCACGCCGGGTAAGTCTTCTGGGAATACTCCGGAAAGTCACACACCACTGGTACATCAGATAGTTGCGGTGTTGGCGCGTCCACATCTTTACGTAGGCCAGTAGGCACAACATCCACGCCTCATGCACTTTCCCACCACCGCCATCGAAATCACTTCGGGATCGTCGTGACATGATCTCCATAAATCGTAACCAAACTCCCATCAAATGCAACTAATCGAATCATCTTCTTGCGACACAATATTTGCTTCATAGGTTGTTAGCCAGTCCATCCCTAGCACTACATCAATCCACCTAGGGGTATCACGTGTAACCTAGCAGCAAACCTAACCTACCTTCTAGTTCTATGGCACAGTCCTCTATCACATCAGTAATTCTAGTGGACTTACCGATAGCAGTTTGTACATCAATGGTAAACTGACCTTTCTACTGATAACAAACAACTTAGCGCAGAAGTTAGTAGAAATAAAACTCCTACTAACACCAAATCAAACATAGAGGCACAAGTTTGGTTTACCAAAAACATACCTGACACAACATCGGGATCAGCTCCGGCTTCCTCCCGGTCATGGGTGTAAGCTCTAGCACCTGCCCTCTGCCCTACTTCATCCGGCTTCTTCTTCTCTACCCCAGAGCTCTCTGCCCTCGGCTTCTTGCAGTCTCTAGCGATATGGCCAGGCTGACCATACCTGAAGCATACGTTCATCCCCATTCTGCACTCACCAGTATGCTCCCTTCCACATTTGTCACACCCCTCAGCCCTGATCAGATGTGACCACACATTGATCACCCACCTTTGCCACCTTCTTGTTTGGAGCAGTTTCTACATGTCCAAACGTTTCCCATTCCAGTTCCGACCACCACCATCCTTCTTATCTACCTCAGCCACCACGCCTCGCGCTCATCATATAATCTGCCAGCCAAGTGAACTGCCGACTTGTGAAGTGCTCGCCGGCGGCAATCATATGCCTACGGATATCTGCCGACAACCCCTGGATGTACCTTTTAATCTTTCGTGACAATAGGGTCACTTGGTTGGGCACCAAACCGCGCCATTTCATTAAATTTGGTGGTGTACTGCTGGTGTGTCATCGTTCCCGCCTCCAGTTGCAGGAAGTCTCTTTCTACCTTGTCTATCTCTCTGTGAGGACAGAATTCCTCGATCTCTAGCTTCTTCAGTTCAGGCCATCTCATTCTTCCAATGGCCCTGCTACCCTCGCCTTGGACAATGTTGTCCCACCAGCACAAAGCCGAGTCCACAAGGATGGGGTAGCGAATTTCACCTTCTGATCCTCACAACACTCACTGATATCGAGGACAACCTCCATCTCCCTTACCCATCGGTGAGTAGCTGCCGCAGTGTCGTTTCCATCAAAAGTAGGGGGCTTGCATCTCATAAACGCCCCATAGTTACAGCCTCGGGTTGCCTCCGGCGCAGGCTCCTCTTCTTCCTCCTCCTTATCATCTGAGAGAACCGTTTCCGGCTTTGGTTGATCCCGTCCTCCTGAGGACCGGTTTCTTTCCTTTCTTTCCCCATCCCTTACGCCTTGATTACTTCAGTCACCACAGATGGTAGAATTGTCTGCATGACCCGGTGAACCTCTTCTACCACAGCCTCCTTTACTGAGGCTCTCAGATTGGCGCTCTCGTCGCCACCCTCCGGATGAGGGGTCTCTGGTTCTTCATGAACCACTTTCTCGACTCTGGGTCTCCCTCTCTTGGGTCGCGCAGCCACCGTGACCTCCACCACGAGAGGCCTTTGAAGATCTACCGCCAGCCATCCTCTATAAGAACACTATAAGATTCAAACACTAACACAGTCATTCAAGGTAATACTCAGTTTATGTCAAGTATAGTAAGTCCCTAATTACAATGGCCAGTTGTGATTAGCCACTTACTTTACTCTTCATACCCCAAGCATCTCCTATCCTGACTTAATCAGTATCTAAATCTACTAAGATCACATAATCAAATAGCATGCGCACCATAATACCGGTTAACAAGAAAAGACATACCTGATGGCACGTAGCTACTCGGGCTGACATCCCTCCATTTGTCCCATTTTTAGTTTAAGTTTAGGTTTTAAAAGTTTATTTAACCCAATTCTCTTAAACTTTGGCTCTGATACCAACTTGTAAGGCCCCGTTCCCAGAAACCTCACAGTTGGTCAATCATAGCAATTAAAACATTAAACATTACAATTAAACAAGCTTAAGAGTGGAAATAATTTATCAAAAGCCATTCACTTCATTTAAAACATGTTGTTAAGCAATACATCATCGTTGACTGTTTATATAAAAAAACTTGTTTATATGCATTACAAAACAACAGCAACATAGAGTACGAATGGATGTCAGACTTTTCCTGCCGAGTAGCTTCACCCTCGTGCCATCCTCAGTAATAATTACCTGCCAACTGAAAATGTATAAAAGTCAGCGTTGCTGAGTGAGCCCTAGTTTAGAAGTAATAAAATACTTTCTATATGATGTATAAGAAAATACTCTTTTCTGTAAAATACAACTTTGTACTGTATATGCAAGCATGCATCAACTATATGAACAAATATTGTTTGTTGTCTTTACTGTATGCCTTGTCTGTTCTGTAAACTTTTATCTTTATGTTTCACTTTCTATATGGACCAGTGAGCAATACCCCAACTATATGCGCGATGGAAAACGGGTGATGGGCCATCTATATCCCTCGAAAGGGTCAACTGTATCCCTCGAAAGTCAACTATATCCCCCGAAAGGGTCAACTATATCCCCCGAAAGGGTCAACTGTATCCCTCGAAAGGGTTCTGTGTACTATGTACAAGGCCAACCCAATCACCCAAGGCACGCTGCAAAGGTCCTACCAATCTCAATTGATTGACCCTGTGTGCATAATAGGGTAGCTAACCCGTAGCACAGTTGAGCTAACGACAACATGGTTGTGTACCTCCTGTAAGCTTGCAAGACTTGTTAACATTTTCATTAATGTTCCTCTTCTTTTCTTTATTGCTCTTTCACTTTATTATTACGATATACTTTACGTTACGATAATAACATACCACGTAAAGTCACATACTATAAGTAATAATAATAATAGCAATAACAATAATAAGGAACAATCATAAGTAAGCATATCATGCATGAAACATCATCGTTAATAAGCCCTTAGTCAACCTCGGTCAAAATCCTAAAGCACAGACTCCCAGAAAATTCTGTAAAAATTTCTAAGTGCTTAGGCGCATGAGCCTTGTTCGGGCGTTTCATCACTATGTAGGCGCATCAGCTAGCACTTAAGCATTTTCACTTTAGGCGCATGAACTATTCAGGCGCATGGGCATTATTTGTGTGTATGAACACTTAGACACATGAGTAATTCGGACGCATGGACACTTAGGCACATGAGCCACTTGGGCGCATGGGCACTATTGGGACGCATGGCCCTACACTTAGTCGTCCAGCTAACATTTTAGGCGCATGGGCTGTACTTAATCATTTCTAAAGTAATCTTAGGCGCATGGGCTACTGTTTAGGCGCATGGGCTATTGTTTTGGCGTATGGATTACACTTAATTCTTTTCTAAGGCATTTTCAGGCGCATGAGCCTTATCTAGGCGCATGGACCTTCTGTTCAACATATTTCCAGTATGTTTTCAACCCAATCATCAAATCCATCTGTTTTAAGCTTAATGTCGCTATTCTAAACATGAATAACCTATAAGCATTCAGGAATCACATTCAATCATGCACAATACATACGAGCATACATACTCAACATTGGAAAATCATTTAAATACATTTTCAGCCCCAAAGATGTTTGAAAACAAGTAAAAACCAGGGTCTAGAACTCACCTGGTGCAACTTGGGTGTTCTTCCTTTTTACCCGCTTGCTATGAGTTCAAAACACCTAGAAACAACACCAAAAACACACACACCCGAGCACAAACACAACCCATAAGCATACAAACACATAACCGGGATAAAACCCGTCATAAACACATAAAAACCACAAATTCTTACCTCGAATTCGTTCACTTCTTCTTCTTCTTTCACTAGCCGAGAGTTCTCTTCTGCTCTCTCTCTAGAACCAGAGATATGTTGATGTGAAGTGAGGGTGGGCGGCCATGCCACCTTTACACCAACTTTTCAAAGATTTTTGTACTTTTTACACTTTTAGTCCCTCCACTTGGACTTAGTTGCCTTTCTTTCTTTTATTCTTTATATCATGTCTTTCAAAAATAACCGGGTGTTACATCACCCCATGACAGCCACCCGTCAACACCTCCACATCCCCCGTCACTACCATCATCGTGACTCCCATCACCATCATCGTGAGCACCGTCACCACCACCACGACCCCCATCACCACCATCACGACCCTTAAAACCACCACCGCAAGCCCCCTCCCCCTCGGACCATAAGTGCAGCCCCCTATTACCCCATCACCACTATCCCGGCTTCTATATCACCACCACCGCAGCACCCCCTATTACTACTGATCACACACACTCGATAGAGAGAGAGAGAGGAGAGTAGGGGTGGGGTGAGAATAAGGGGTATACGATTTAAATAAGGGTAATTTTGTTATTTTACAAATGTTAGCAGAAAAATCTAACATCATAATGAGGGGTATGTGATTTAATAAATAAGGGTAATTTTGTTATTTTACAAATGTTAGTAGAAAAATCTAACACCCTTAGTGTTTTGGATACAAATTAAGATATAAAGAAAATGTTATTGGACCTATGGTAATTTTAAAATTATAAAGATGTAAAGAGTTAAAGTAGAAAAACACCAGTAATGCAAATGGTAAGTTACTCTTGGTTTTAAATTACTCTTGATCACTAAATAAGCTACCACCACCACTGGATTGATCAAATGAAACATTTGTAGTTGATCCTCCTTGTCTAGATGCATGCATTGGCGAGCTTGCAGCAGATGTGATTAATGCAACATTCTGAGAAAAAACCGGATGATGGCATCATAGACTAATTGAACTCTCTCCTCTTTAGATCCAATTCAAAAGACTTCAACTTGTTGATAATATCCATGAGCTTGTAATCAGTGAATCATCTTTTTTGCTTTAACATTCTCACTTGTAGACTCCACTGAGGTGGAAGTGAATCCAATAGCCTATTCACTTGTTCACAATTTGTATACTTTTCATCATATTTCTTCAGAATGCTTGAGACTGTCAGAAAGTGATTTGTTAAATCAGTAAGGTTCTCATTCTTGTATCCATGAACAAATTGAACTCTTTCTCAGCCTGTATTTCTTTGTCCTTGACTAACTTATCATTCCCATCATAGAACTCACATAAGGCATCATACAAAGATTTAGCATTTTTGTGTTTGGCATAGCGGTTGTAAATGTCTGGTGCAAGACACAAAGTTAAAGCTCCAAATGGATCCTTGTTTTAAGAGACAACTTCCCTAACAGTAACTGTAAGGATATGCGGGCCAGAAATGATTGATTCCCACTGATTGTGGTCTATGTAATAAAAGAATGCCTTCAAACACCTCTTCCAGTCTTCAAAGTTATCTCCGTTTATCAGTCTTGGAGGTCGGTTTGGTGCCACACTCTCCAAATCAGATGTTGTAAGAGTTGCCATTTTAGACATGAGTAAGCAAGTAGTTTCGCAGAGAATGGGCTAGTTTCGCTAAAGATTAATTAGTTTTGCTGCTAATTTCGGTAGGAGTTCAGTAGTAGTTTCGCTAGCAAATAGCTTACTAATACTAGTTTCGCACGCAATTTCACTTGAAACTAGTTTGAACTTTTCTTCAAAGGAAAATTCGACAACAATTTCACTAAGAGTAATTGCACAAACACTAATGAACTTTCGTTCAAAAAAGGTACTTTCACAGTGATTAGAAAAGCAAACACAACTAACAAAACAACACTAGTTTCGCTATATGAAGTGAGTTTTGCTTGATTATCAGCAATTTCACCGAATGAATTTGAAAAACTTTTTCAACATGAAATTGATTCAAAATTACCCAAATATTAAAGCACTTAAGATTTGATGATTATAGAAGCTTTCCACATAATATGGTAACCGAACTTAATCAATTCCATAGCCAAATCACTCAAAATCAATCTAGAATTTATGAAACAATGATTTTGAACTAAAAAAACAAAAAAAACTCAATCAATTAAGAGCACAAAGGCTCTAATACCATTTTGTTGATCCAAATAATCAATAAATAATGTAATTGATGATCAAAACGTTCAAAATCCACTAACAAACATCCATGATAATCACACAAAAATGATATAGCATCAAAAGTGTTCAATAACAATGAATACAAATCAAATAATAATAAGATCAAAGGCTCAAAATGAATTCTATTAGCTTCTAGCCACCAATTACAGACTTGTAACAATAATATCTCGAATTAGGGTTTTTGGTAAGGTTTTCCTAAAAAATGGAATCAATTCAATATATAGGCTAACTAGTTTCACTGGACAGGGAAACTGTCATGCCCATGACCAATTTCGCTCAGCGACAAAACATTGTTTTGCTCATAGTTTCACTAGGCAGCAAAAAACACAAAATTCAAAACTTAAATATAGTAATCTAACATAAATCCTATTACATTTAAACATAATATAAACACTAACTAAAGTGAGTCCAACCTAATCTTGATCTTCATTTCATTTTTTGATATTTGTATCTAAAGTCCTTCAACTTTTAGGTTTTGCTTATTTTGCTTCCAATTAAGCTATTTTAATCTCCAAACACCTATGAATAAAAACATAAACAAAGTCAACTTTTACTATAATATTAACGATGTAAATCAAGCATTTTGATCAACTAAACATTAAAATATTGATTCATGATCTCATCTCCACACTTAACCTTTTGTTTGTCCTCAAACAAAATTATTTGCACAATTCACCTTACTTAATCAAACATGCTAACTTATCATAACTTTGTATAAGTTAAGGTCATAAGGCATACTTAGTTTAAAACTTTCATCATGTAAGATTCACAAGCCAACATGTAATAACTCATGTGTTAAACTTAGAATCACCTTAGCTAGCATAACTTCACCTTTTTCTTTAAACATTCATACATTCATATTTCTCACAATGAAAACTCCTCTAGGTTTGTTTTGTGAGATTATATACTAGTATATCTAGAACTTTTAAACCAAGAATGTACCTATGCATCATAAGCTGTATATTAATCATGTCACCATGAATTAACACAATCAAGAGGTCTTTCATGGGTTGTAATGTTAGGATAAGGTTTAAGGTGGGATAGAAAGAGATTTTAGAGTGGCTAGCGGTGAATGAAATCCAATTTAAACATGCCAAATGTCTTATATATCAATCTTGTTCTTCTAATTGCAATAACATCATCGAATTCTCACACTATTTTTGTTGCTTCATATTTTGGTCATTTTGACCTTGTATTTAGCTTTTTTTTCTTTTTGTTCTTTCACATGTTCATAACGAATCATACTATTATTGAACTACTACTGACATAACACTTCTAGGTATGTCATGGATTGGACTTCATCACCCAAGGTTTCATAAAAAAGCTAAGGCTTTGTAGGCTTATCGTTTTAGGCTTATTCAAATGACAAGTTAGGGCTTAACATGGTGTCTAAAGAAATTATCAAGGTAAATTCAAAAGAGAAGGGTTCAAACAACTAGTTTATTCCTAATGCCTCTATCACATTTATGCACATATTGGTACATAATTTTGACATGCATCAATTACAGGAGTTCTAACTTAGATGCACATTATGGTCTCCCTTATTATAAGAAAATATAAAGCCAATCAAAATATGCTATGAATTTCTCAATTAGGCTCAATCTCTCATGGAAGTGGTGGGAAAGGGTAAAAACGTGAAACACGTATCACCCTGGTCGTTATGCTTCCTAAAAATTGTACCTAATTTTAGAAAAGTTCATGATAAGAGTTCTTTACTATAATTTCAAAACAACCATGCAACGCGATCTATACATGGACAAAGATATGATAATTAGCCATGTGCAAAAAATTTAGGGTCTCAAGCACAATTAAGCTTATTTGGTAATATTTAAAAAGGTTTAATTTTTTTCAATTCTTCCTTTATCCCCACACTTAGGATACATTGTCCCCAATGTAATGTAGTTTATCTTATGACACAAAGAAAACAATTAAAATTCCAACTTATTTCAAATTCCAAAGACAGTCATACAAAAGACAAATATGAAAAGGAAAGAGTACGTGAACTTGTTCATTAGTGAAAGCCCTCATTAATTAACTTGCGTCTCCCCACACTTGAGTATTTTCATGTGGTGATCAACATAAACAAAGCAAACCAATGAAACAAACAAAAACTAATAAAGAATAAAAACTCACTTTCATAGGAATCATAGTTGCATTTGGCATATGCAACAGTGTTTAAATCCCTTCGTAGACCCAAGTGGACGAGTTGTAATTTCGTGAGTGTTTCTAATAAATACAACCACCAAGTTCTTGGGTTGCCTTCCACAAGCGCTATGTTTTAGGTCTTCACCAAGACTGGACCTGTAACCACTATGGTGGTGGAAGTGCACATTTGCCTACCGAGTTCCCACTGTATGCTCGATAATTGACATTGTAGTTCTATAATTACTTCATAGTTATTCACTTATAGAATAAAAATTTCTTGGGAAAAGACTCTATAATATTGTGTCTAATGTCACCTTTCTTTTCTTCATCCCTAACTCATCTTCCTCAACATTATTGGTTAAAGTATTAAGTACGAGAGAAGGTTCAGGATAAACTTTAGTTATCTTAGTCTCTGATCTTTTGAAAGATTTTTTTATCTTTAAATTAGACTGCATATTCTATTTCTTGCTCTGGAAGTTCCATAGGCTCTCTTCCATATTATGATCATAACTATCAACCACCGACGTTCGTCTGGCTCTTCCACAAACGAGGGAATGTGTGGTATGAATCTCCATGGCCTCCCCCATTACCTCGTTTTCTAGTGACTCTTCAATCTGGATTTTCATCGCAAGCACATCATACTTTATGCTAAGGTAGTGGAGTTTTTGTTGATCAGAAAGTTGGTATTGTGATAAAATTTTATAAAACATGTACAACATCACTTTGAATCGAGTAATCTTTTCCTCCTCCTCAGATTGATAAGTATGTTAAAATTGCTTAACATTTTGGATATCAACATTTTCTGTTTTTGACAATGAAGCTAACATTGATTCTGATTATAACATTGAGAATTATTTGAGTGGTTAGAGCATCCATCAGAATCTCCTTAATTATGCCTATAACATCCATGTATGTTTCCTGAGAGTATTCTTGATGATAGTTATTATGATCTTCCTTATAACTGGAGCTTTGTACCGTCGGTTCATTATTGTTACAATAAAGTTTTTTTCTAAAGTTGTAGTTCACCTCTGACTGGTATCCTTCATAATATGGAGAAGATGCCTCATAGTATGGATAAGATGATGGTACATGATTATGATAAACATCCAACATATATAATATCTTATTGCATCCTCACACTTTTGCAAGTACTCAGGACAATCATCTTGTGTGTAAACTAGACTTCTATAATCGGTACATGAATAATAAACTCGATTCATGGTGAGCATTAACTTCTTGAGAGTAACCTACAAGACATAAAAAACCTATCATAGCACCCAACAAAGTAAACGGAAATAAAAGAGAAGAAAACAAAAAATTATAAAAAATAACAAAGTGCGCAATAACTCCCCAGAAATGACGCTAATTTTCTCTGGTTTTCGTGCCTCGATCAAAACAAGTTATTGTATCGGTTTTAGCTACCTTTATTGTGTAACGGTAAGTAAGGTTGTCTGTATAGAGAATATATGGAAAGTGTTTAATTAATGTGACTTGATTAACTAAAAGACACAAAATTTAGAATTAAAAGTTAGGACTTTGGATGAATTAATGAATAAACTTGAATAAAGCAAAGAACTTTGAAACTATTTTATTAAATATTGAAAAAGAGTTACTTTCGGGTTTCTAATTCTACAAGATCAACAATTGCTACTTTTAAATTAGGGTTTGTAAGAACAATACTTCAAGATCTTAGCTTTTGATTAAAGTGACAACAAAGGAACAAGCTTTTAAGAATCGTTTGTTCATAATGTTACTAATTTACCTATACCAAATTCTCTTCTTTTCTTAATGAGCTCATGATGCAAGGAAACCAAAAACTGATAATCAAGCAAACAACATTATTTATAAGCAAGCCTTTTAAATTAATCAAAATATAAAACTTTAGTCAATTGCTTAATGTTTATTACAAAAACCTAATCAAACATACCAAATATCTTACTTGATGATAATCGTACTTTCAAAAGTAATCACAGAAAGCCTAGCCACACATCATCTTCATTATGCCTTCGATATTGAATTGGAGAATGTTTATGGATGACTTGGGGAGCCTTGGAAAACCAAAAATTACCTAAAGTTCTTCACTTTGTCTCCAAGAAGTTCTAAATCAAACTAGGGTTGATTTGGTTTAAATAAACTTGAAAATCCAAAAAATTCAGATCTTGTTAGGCCACCGACGTATCATACGCCCACCGGCATATGATACGCAGCCTCATACGCCGCCCATACGCCCAACTTTCTATTCCTTTTTTCAAATACAACCACCAATACGCCGCCTCATATGCCGCCCAACGTATGATACGCCGCCCTTTCATCACCTCATACACCACTTGGCGTATGATATGCCCAAGCCCGAAGTATCATACGCCGGGTCTCTTTCTTGACCACTTTTTTTAATTTTTGGTATTTACATCTTATGTCTTTCAAGTTTAATTTTTGCTTCTTTTGCTTCCAGTTAAGCTATTTTAAGCTCTAAACACCTATGAATCAAACCATAAACAAATTCAAATTGTTTTACAATATTAACGATGTAAAATCAAACATTTTGATCAATTAAACACTGAAATATTGACTCGTGATCAGGATCACAACAAGTTGATTTTTCGTATCTAAATTTATAAAGTTTAGGTTTGGCAATGTGGTGTCTCCCACCACATCAGCACACTTATCACGAGAATCTTGATCGAATGAGTGTATGATATCATTGATGTTGTCATCTATGGAGTGGTTGTCAGCAGCAAGAAACTCTTGATCATTGTCACCACTACCACTTCCTCCTACATTTGAAGCTCTTTCATTAGAGTTCTATGCCTCTGAGCTAGAATTTGTAGGCACCTTAGATGTATCAGCTGGATTTGTCATGCTTGTGCTGATCGGAACTCCATCTACATGATTAGTTCCTCCTGAAGCTAAAGTAGTCCAATTCATAGGTCTTCTTAGCATAAATCTTTAGTCAGGATCTCTTGTTGATAAGATATTTGTGGATCTTGAAACATTCTCATAAGACTTATTAAAATAGTTGGTAACTAAATAAAGATCAAATAACCAATCAGGACTAACCTTTCACTCTAGGAGTATGCTCATTGAAGGTCACATTGGTTGACTCTTCAACTACTCTAGTTCTAAGACTATATACTCTATAAGCCTTAGCTTAGGAAGAATATCCAATAAAGTGCCCATTATCAGATTTCTCATCAAATTTGGCTATTTGATCTTTGGTATTCAAGATAGTGCAAGGACATCCAAAATGATTTGAGAAAACCAATGAAAGATCTCTTTTTGTGCCACAACTTATAAGGAGTCTTACCATGAGTCTTAACAACTAAATCTCTATTTTGAACATAGTAGGCAGTGTTGATAGCCTCTTCCCAAAAGGTGATAGGTAGTTTAGATTCAAACAACATGGTTCTTGCAACTTCAATAAGTGTCATGTTTCTCCTCTTAGCAACACCATTTTGTTGAGGAGTTCTGGGAGCATTATATTGTCTTGTAATAGCTTTTTCATCACGAAATGTGTCAAGGATTTGGTTCTTGAATTCAATTCCTTGATCATATCTTATGGTCTTGACCTTGTGATCATATTGATTCCTAATTTTCAAAATGAAGTTCTTTAAGATCTAAAGAGTCTTATCCTTAGTTCTTATATGAATCTTGTGAAGTCATCTGTGATCACCAAATAATAGGAGGTCCTTCCTATTATCATTACATTGGTGGGGCCAAAGAGATCCATGTGTAATAAGTGTAAGGGAGTAGTGATGAATTTCTTTTCCTTTGGTTTGTGAGTCACCTTGTGTTGTCTCCCCTTCAGGCATGCAACACATGATCATCACTTGTATAATCTTTCTTTGACATTGCAGTTACTAATCATTTTTAATTAGTTTATCCATGTTCTTAAAGTTTACATGGCATATTCTTTTATGCCAAACCAAAGACTTATCACTATTTGCTTTAGACAGAAAGAAAGAAACTTCTCCTAAGGGAGATGTTTCTTGCAAATCCATCTTATACATGTTCCCTTTCCTAGGGTCTCTGAGCAAAATAGGGGCTTGAGGAATGACCACCCCAGGCTTGAGAACAATGCACTAATGCTTAGTGAGGAGCATATTATGATTCTGATCACAAAAATGAGATACACTTAGTAGATTGTACCCAAGTTATTTTAACAAAGTTTACCTTTTCAATGCTGGGCTTACCATTTGTGACCATGCCCATTCTAGTAATAGAACCTCCTGCATCTCTTCCAAAAGCAACTGGCCCTCCATCAATTTTCTTAAAGTTTTGAAGTAAAGAGTCATTGCCTGTCATGTGCCTTGAACAACCATGTAAGGCCCCGTTCCCGGGACGCTTACAGCTGGCCAATCATTGCTCATAAAACATATAATTACATTTAACTTTCATAAAGCATCGCAACGGAATATTAAAATAACTTTTTCATCATAGATGCTTTTGCAAAATAATACAACATTCATAATACAATTTCGTTTGTTCGCATTACAATGCAAAAACATTAACAAAAGAATGCCATCCAAAAGAGCTGAGTAGCCGCCTCGTGCCATCCCCGGCAACGTTTACCTGCCAACTAAAAATGTTAAAAGTCAACGTTGCTGAGTGAGTCCTAGTTTTATAAATAAATCATACTTTTCTTTCATAAAACCTTCTTTACTTTCTTTCAAAATCATACTATACATTACATTCATTCGTGATCATACATCATACGTACATACAGATAATATCAGCATTATCTTCTTTAATCTTTCATGCTTTACTTTTCCTTTCTGACAACCATAAACTCTTCCCTTCTGTTCATGGTACTGGACCTAGGCCTATCATAGACCTTCTATAACGGTGCATCGCACCTCGTGGTCCCAGTACCTAGGGTAAGATTTAGGTTTACTATGCAATATGTAATACCTTTCTGTTCGTGGTTCTGACCTAGGCCTCTCATAGACCTTCTATAACGGTGAATCGCACCTCGTGGTCACAGTACCTAAGGGTCAAATGTCTATTTACTATGAAATACCTTTCTGTTCATGGTTCTGGACCTAGGCCTATCATAGACATTCTATAACAGTGCATCGCACCTCGTGGTCACAGGACCTAAGGTATGAATGTAGGTCTACCATTGCCATATGCAATACCTTTCTGTTTGTGGTTCTGGACCTAGGCCTATCATAGACTTCTATAATGGTGCATCGCACCTTATGATCACAGTACCTAAGGTATGCAGCAATAGTTCTATGCAAATGGTCAATCACAAAGAAAAACCCTGATGTACATGCCATGCTTACAAGACTAGCTCTACTTTCAGTACTCATTAATGCATGCTTTCTTACTTCATGTTCCTTTTTCCTTTATCTTTCACTTTACGTTACATAATACGTTCATTACATTCATTAACATAACACGTAAAGCCACGGGAAATATAAACATACATCATCATAGGAACATAACATATCATTCATACATCATCATGCAGGGCATCATAGATACATAACATACATCATGTATAACCATGCGACATCATCATCATCATCATGCATAAGCATCAGTCACAATACATAACATGGCCATCATACCATCCATGACCCCAAAGTCAACTTATATAGCCCCCCGGGAATCTCCCAAGTCAAAACCTACTTTACACATTTTCCCTAAAAATCAGAAAAATATTCTAAGTCCTTAGGCGCATGGGCACTATGCAGGCGCATGGACACTATGCAGGCGCATGGGGAACACTTAGGCGCGTGGGCAACTTTCAGGCGCATGGGCACTATGCAGGCGCATGGGTGCTTAGACGCATGGGAATCCTGGACGTCTGGACACTTAGTCAATTCCAGCCCAATTTCTAGGCGCATGGGTACTATTCAAGCGCATGAGCCACTTGGGCGCATGGGTACTATTCAAGCGCATGAGCCACTTGGGCGCATGGGCAACTTGGGCGCATGTGCACTATTGGGGCGCATGGCCCTACACTTAGTCATCCGACTAATATTTCTAGGCGCATGGGTACTATTCAGGCGCATGAGCCACTTGGGAGCATGGGCAACTTGGGCGCATGGGCACTATTGGGGCGCATGGCCCTACACTTAATGATCCGACTAATATTTCTAGGCGCATGGGCCACTGTTCAGGCGCATGGGCTATACTTAAAACATTCCTAAGGCAAATTTTGGGCGCATGAGCTACTGTTTAGGCGCATGGCTTACACTTAATTCTTTCTAAGGCATTTTCAGGCGTATGAACACTTATCTAGGCGCATGAGCTTCTGTGAAACATGTTTCTAGGATGTTTTCACCCCAATCATCAAACCCATCTGTCCTAAGCATAATATGGCTATTCTAAACATGAGTAGCCTATAAACATTCAAGAACTAACATCCAACATACACAATACATACGAGTATTCAGACATAAACTTTGTAAAGTTGTTTTAATACGTTTTCAGCCCCAAAGATAGTTTAAAACATGTAAAAACCAAGGTCTAGAACTCACCTGATGCAACTTGGGTATCTCTTCCTTTCTAACCCACTTGCAATGAGTTCAAACACCTAAAAACAACACCCAACACACACACCCGAGCACATACACAAACACATAAGCACATAAGCATGCAACCGGGATAAAACCCGTCATAAACACATAAAAACCATGAATTTTTACCTTGAATTCGTTCACTTCTTCTTCTTTTTCTTCAGCCGAGAACTCCCCTGCTCTCTCTCTCTAGAACCGAAGAAAGATGATGATGTGAAATGAGGCTGGGCGGCCATGCCCACCTTTACTCCAACTTTTCAAAGTTTTGTCCTTTTGGACACCTTTAGTCCCTCCACTTGGACTTATTTACCTTTATTTCTTTTTATTCCTCATATCTTGTCTTTTAAAAAAATATCTGGGTGTTACAACTCCACCCCCCTTATATAGGTTTCATCCCCGAAACCTGTTATTCCTCGAACAGATGAGGATACTGCTGCCTCATCTCCTCCTCAATCTCCCATGCAGACTCAGATCCCTTCCTGTGCTTCCACTGTACACGCACAAGAGGAACCACTTTATTTCTCAGCCTTTTCTCTTTATGATCGATGATTGCCATCGGTTGCTCCACATAATTGAGCCGTTCGTCTACTTCGATATCCTCTAGTGGAACAATCATGTCTTCATCAGCTAAGCATTTTCTCAAATGGGATACATGGAATGTTAGGTGAATTCCACTTAACTCATCTGGTAACTCCAATCTATAGGCCACCTCTCCTACTCGAGCAATAATTCAGAAAGGTCCTATGTACCTTGGGCTTAGCTTACCTCGTTTCCTAAATCGGATAATACCCTTCCAAGGTGAGACCTTCAACATAACCCGGTCACCCACCTAGAACTCGATCGGTATGCATCGTTTATCGGCATACGACTTCTGCCTATCTTTAGCTGCCTTCATGAAGGCTTTAATCTTCTCAAGCTTCTCAGCCGTAGCCTCGATTACCTCGACGCTCCCCAATTCCTTTTGACCAATATGACCCCAACAAACGGGTGTTCTGCATCTCCTACCATATAGCATCTCGTATGGTGGCATACCAATGCTGGCATGATAGCTGTTGTTGTACGAGAATTCAGCTAATGGTAAGTGGTTATCCCAACTTCCCCCAAAATCAATCACACATGCTCGAAGCATGTCTTCCAATGTCTGAATGGTCCTTTATGACTGACCATCAGCTTGGGGATGATAAGCCGTGCTGATATGTAACCTCGTTCCCATGGCATCGTGGAATTTCTTCCAGAATTTAGACGTAAACCGGGTGACACGATCGGACACAATGGACACCGGCACACCATGACGAGTTACAATCTCCTTGATGAACAGGTCAGCCAACCTCTCGGATGAATATGTCTCACGGATCGGTAGGAAGTGAGCACTTTTCATCAAATGGTTAACAATCACCCATATGGCATCGTACCCCTTCGGAGTACGTGGCAGCTTTGTAATGAAATCCATGGTGATGTGCTCCCACTTCCATTCCGGTATATCCAAAGGTTGGATCTTCCCATATGGCTTCTGATGTTCAGCCTTCACTTGTAAACAAGTAAGGCACTTACTCACATACTCCATCACATCACGCTTCATACCCGGCCACCAATAGTCTTTTTGTATCTTGATACATCTTTGTGGCACCAGGATGAATGGAGTATCGAGTCTTGTGAGCTTCATCCAAAATCCTCACACGTAGATCCCCGAAACGAGGAATCCACACTCGTCCAAATCGAGTTTTAACACCAAGTGTGTTTTCTCCCAATTCGCTAACCAGACCTCTCATTCTTTCAGAGTTTAGATGATCTTCTTTTAGTGCCTCATCTTGAAACTCCTTGACCTGCTTCATTACATCAGAGGTCATGATCAGTTGGTATGCTTTCACCCGAATCGGCTCGGGCCTCTCCTTCGGCTAAGAGCATCAGCCACCACGTTGGCCTTGCCTGGATGGTAATGGATCTCACAATCATAATCCTTTATGAGCTCCAACCATCTTCTAACACACTATAAGATTCAAACACTAACACGGTTTTTCGTGGCCAGTTTTGATTAGCCACTTACTTTACTCTTCATACCCCAAGCATCTCCTATCCTGACTTAATCAATATCTAAATCTACATACAACACATAACCACATACCACGCGCACTTAAACCGGTTAACATTACGAAAATACCTGATGGCACGCAGCTACTCAGATTGGCATCCCATCGCATTCCGTCCCATTCTCAGTTTAAGTTAAGGTTTATTTTGAAAATTTACCCATTTCACTTAAACTTTGGCTCTGATACCAACTTGTAAGGCCCCATTCTCGGGACGCTTATAGCTAGCCAATCATTGCTCATAAAACATATAATTACATTTAACTTTCATAAAGCATCACAGCGGAACATTAAAATAACTTTTTCATTATAGATGCTTTTGCAAAATAATACAACATCCATAATACAATTTTGTCTGTTCGCATTACAATGAAAAAACATTAACAAAAGAATGCCATCCAAAAGAGCTGAGTAGCCGCCTCGTGCCATCCCCAACAACGTTTACCTGCCAACTGAAAATGTATAAAAGTCAGCGTTGCTGAGTGAGTCCTAGTTTTATAAATAAAACATACTTTTCTTTCGTAAAACCGTTCTTTACTTTCTTTCAAAATCATACTATACATTACATTCATTCGTGATCATACATCATACGTACATACAGATAATATCAGCATTATCTTCTTTAATCTTTCATGCTTTTCCTTTCTGACAACCATAAACCCTTCCTTCTGTTTATGGTACTGGACCTAGGCCTATCATAGACCTTCTATAACGGTGCATCGCACCTCGGGGTCCTAGTACCTAGGGTAAGATTTAGGTTTACTATGCAATATGTAATACCTTTCTGTTCGTGGTTCTGGACCTAGGCCTCTCATAGACCTTCTATAACGGTGCATCACACCTCGTGGTCATAGTACCTAAGGTATGAATGTCTGTTTACTATGAAATATCTTTCTGTTTGTGGTTCTAGACCTAGGCCTATCATAGACCTTCTATAACGGTGCATCACACCTCGTGGTCACAGGACCTAAGGTATGAATGTAGTGTTGGATTCTTTATGCCCAAGACATATAAAACATTTATGTGGTTAGTACATCATGATCCAAGTCGGGTCATACCCAATAACAAGCTTAGCAAACACCGAATATTATTAATTGATTATATGATCATACAATTAAATAAATACACCAATTTAGAAAATGGGTTTTCTAAATAAGTTGCATATGAGATTGAACAACTTATATGGATATTTTGTTCATGGATATTATTTGTAATGTTGTTTAATTTAGTTAAATAACATCAAATAATAAAAGTGTGTGTATGTTATATAATTAAAAGGTTAATTTTATATATATATATATATATATATATATATATATATATATATATATATATATATATATAATATATATATATATATATATATATATTATCTTTAGTTTAACAAAAGATTAATATATAAGGACCTTTGGGGGGGAAAACAAAAAAATGAACAACCCTAAAAAGGGTTCGGCCCCCCCTTGAGAGATACTCTCCATTTGGTGTTCTTTTGAAGTCTTTGGTACCAAAATCTGCCAAAAACACACACACACACACTTCATCTTGCTCTCACTCATATATGCTAAAGGGTCACATGAACATCAACCCTTCTTATGGAAGAAGGTGTTTGTGGCTGGAACAAACTCCAACAGTTTTCTTGCTTGTTCACGGCTGGAACAAGGCTCCAGCAGCCTTCTTTACCTGATTTTGGTGCTCAAATCCTAACAACGATGGTGTTTTCTTGGAGGCTTGTGGGTATGGACACTTGAGGGCTTCTACCTTTGAAGTCTTGGCCCTTTTTCAGACTCATTTCTGCTTTCTTTTGGTCGGTTTTGACAGCATCCAGAAAGGTAGTGTCATGGTATGATAATGTCATGTTTTGGGTGTTCTTGTTCATGTTGTATGCTTGCTTTTCACATAATAAAGATCCTTTTGTTATGGGTTTGTTTGTTTACACATGATAATGGTAATTTTTCAGAAACTTTAACATGTTTAAAGTAGTATATTCCGCTGCGTTTCATATGTTCAAATGGTTAAACAAGATGTATATGGACATACAAACCCGTTCAATGGCATCTAGAGCCGGTTATGTGGAAACTAGCATCCTTATCCTTGTAAAATTGGTTTTAAAGGATGTTTATCAACTCATTAGAGGCTGATTTTGGTTGATTTAATAAACCCATGTCTTTCAAAGTTATATCTTCATGCTTTGATTAAACTTTGAAAGATAGGAATGTCAATTGGTTGATATGTTTTGGTTGTTGTTTGTTTGGACAAACAAACCCTAATTTTCAGTTTATGTTAGCTGAAAATTTAGGGTTTGATGGGGTTTATTTTGTTTGTTGAATGATGTTTGTGATTGTTCATTTGATGGTGCATAACCTAGCTTAGACCTTGTGTTGTTTTGGTTTGGTTGCATGTTTGTTTTGGTCATTTTCTTTCAATTGGGTTGTAAGTTTTGTGCTTGTAATTTATCTATTTATTCATTGGGATGTAATAATAGATTAGGAGTATTTCTCTTTTACTAGAAAATATGTATTAGGATATATATTATGTAAATGAAGATGCTCGGGAAGGAAGCACAAAAGGAAGACACAAAGTGGACTTGAAGCATATGGATGCGACATCAAGTGGGAGATCCATTGTGATCTCAATTTTGTGTTGTTGCTAACCCTTAGGAAAGACCTAATGACCACACTTGTGATGGCAAACAAGTGTGGTCATAATAGTAGCTATGGTTATGTACATGTGGTTGTTTATATTATGCTTGTTTGATTGTGATTTTGTGAATGATTGTGTGATTTTTGGATATGATAAACAATCTTAATAAAAATGATCTTAACAAGCTAATATAAAAATGGATCTTAATCATTATGTGTTAATAAGTGGTTATTAAAAGGATTAATGATTTCATAATAAAATGGGTTTTATTAAAAGAACCATAGGTTTTTTCACTTAAATCCCTTTGGTAACAAGTCTTTCACCATCCTTTTACACGACACTCAAATCACTTGGGAACTATTTGTGGGAAAAGGTCACCTAACCACTTGTAGGGAACTTGTATCTCTGAGGTGAGTCTAACGTACTCGTGGGATAAAGGTCACCTAACCGCTTGTATATGAAAACTCACACGTGTGTGTAAGTAGGACGACTTGAATTAGAAACCATGTGATTAGGGTCACCGAAGCATGGCATACAATGGTGTTGATGGGATTAAACATGCCGACTAAACATATGATGTTTAACTGATCCCATAAGACTAGAAGTTGCAATAGGTTGCAATTGTCAACTGTTGACTACCTTGTTAATTTAAATAATGGGATAAAGGTCACCTAACCATCATTTAAATGTAATGTTGGATTCTAGATTTTAATTGTTAATTGTCTATGAGACATTAAGGGTATTAACGATTAAAATAAATTTTTCTGAAATGCTAAAATGAACTTTGTCAATTATTGTAGTGATGACCGTTAACTATAACGCTACCACCCCGATCGTCCCTTCCCCATCACTGAGATCTATTCTCGAGAGGGATCGTCCTAACCATAATTACCTTATGGACTCAATTTCAAAACTTGAGAATCGTTCTCAAGAATGAGTAAAGACCTATGTCCTTGACGATCCCATACCTCACCAACCAACGCTGTTGATGTTAAGGCTTTTTGACGATTGGCTTAGGCACACTAAGGATTCTGTGCAAGTATCCTACCTCATGTTGGGAATATGATTCCTGAACTCCAAAAGGTTTGGAGCATCATGGGGAATATGACATGATAATCTAGTTGAAGGAAATATTCCTTTAACAAACTTTAGTAGATTGCGTCGAAACGGTTCTAGCACTTTATGCATGTCACATGGAAGAAACCCAATCGATATCATCTTATAGATTCTTAAGATGAAAATCCATATTGATAGCCTCAAGATGCTTTACTATCCTGTCTCAAAGTAGTTGGCCAAGGATTTGATTATTGATTGCCTAACTAAAGGTTTAAGACATTCATAATAAACTGTAATATGAATGGGTGGGACAAGAGCATCAGTGAACTTCACGCAATGCTCAAAGCATCCGAGGCAGGGATGGGTAGAGAGGTTCTAACTATTCTCTTGATCAATGAGGGAGGCTATAAGAAATGGCCAATCCCAATCCTAAGGCAATTATTGCCAAAGGAAAGGAATACATCAAAGCAAAGGTTAAAGCGAAACCTCGAAAAACCTAAGCTTATGAAGCCTAAGGTAACGGAGAACGATCCATGCTTTGAGTATGGAGAGATAGGACAATTCCTATCTCAAGGTGTTGAAAGACAAGAGGGATGTTGGGCAAACCTCAAATACAATTTCCATGATTCACACATTGTATTAAATGTCATTTCTTCAAACACATGGGTATTGGATACCTGATGTGAGACTCATACTTGCAATTGTTGCAAAGGGGTTCAAAGAAATGTGCGCTTCAAGGAGGGAAACTCTGTTTTGAGACTTTCAAATGGTTTGGAAGTTGTTCTCAAAATATTTTGTATGCACCTAGTTTGACTAGGAACATAATTAATGTTTCCTATTAAAACAATATGATCATGATTTAAAGTTTGTAAATAATGGTATTAAGTTTTATGGATGATGTATTTCATTTTAAGGATATGCCTTTTACTGATATCCATGAATTCGTTCATGATAATTCGTCCTATAATAACTCATTATACACATTAAGCACCAAGAAACTTAAAATGGGTTTAAGTTATTATAATCTTTGACATTGTCATCTTGGTCACATAACAAGAATTGGATTCAAACACTTCAAAAGAATGATCTTTTGAAAACAAATGAAAATGTTTCATTTGATAAGTGTCAACCAAAAGACTTATTAGGAATGATACATTTGGATGTTTATGGTCCTTTTAAGACAATGACAAAGATTGGTGAAAGATACTTCATTGCTTTTACCGACGATTACAGTCGCTATTATTGTGTGCACTTGTTGACACATAAGCATGAAGCTTTTGAAATGTTCAAAATCTTCAATAATGAAGTAGAAAATCAACTCCTTATAACTATCTATGTTCTTCATTCTGATAAAGGAGAAACTGAACCCTATTTGGATATGGTTCAATTTATTATAGCTATGAGCTTACCAACTTTATCATTTTGGGTTTTCGTTTTGCTCTTTAAGGCTTATATTATGAATATGAACCGGACCAAGAAAGTGTAGATTAGTTGAATATCCCAGAGACTGTATAGGATACTGTTTCTTTGACTCAACAGAGCAAAAGTATTTATTGCTTGAAAGGCTAAGTTCTTGGAAACCGAGTTCCTTATCGAAGGAATGATATATATAACTGTGGAACTTGATAAGGATCAAGATCCACAAGCCGATACACTTATGGTTGACACTAGCTATCAACAAGAGGTTGTTAATGATAATCAAGAGGTTGATCAATACACACAAAACGTTCACAAACCTGGTAGAGTTAGTATACCATCTAAGAGATATGATATCCAAGAATGGATGCTATGTGGTTGACCCCTGTAGGCTAACCATATACCAAGATGCTATGTCCAATTTGGATTGGGACAAATGGCTTGAAGCCATGAACGTAAGGATGCAATCCATGTATAACAACCAAGTTTGGGAATTGGTTGACCCTCCACTTAACTCCAAACCGGTTGGATACGAGTGGGTTTTAAGAAGGAAAACAGATATACATAGAAACTTGAATACTTATAGTCAAGACTTATAGCATAAGGTTTCATCAAACTCAATTGGTTGATTATGATGAAACTCTTACGCCTGTGGCAATGCAAAAGTCAATTAGGATTTTATGTGCCATAACTGCATATTCTGAGTATGAGTTTTGGCAATGGATGTCAAAGCCGCTTTTCTTAATGGACATCTCGAAGAGACTGTTCATGTATTTCAGCATGATGGTTTTGTCGATCCACGACATCCTAATAAAGTATACAAGTTAAAGTGATAAATCTATGGATTGAAACAAGCATCGAGAAGGTTGTGTATATATGAAAGTTAGTGGGAGCATAATTGTATTCTTAATGTTGTATGTTGATGACACACTACTATTTGGAAGTGATATTCCAACCTTGGAAGGTGTTGAAACCTACCTTGGAATATATTTTTCCATATAAGATCTCGTTTAAGCCACCCATATTTTGGAATAAGGATCTGTAAGGATAGATCGAGGTGGTTGATAGGGTTAAACCAAAGTGCATATATTGATAAAATCTTGAAAAGGTTCAAGATGGAAAACTCTTAGAAAGGTATGGTACCTATTCAAAGAGGGACAATGTTGACTACGTCTCAGTATCCAAGCTCATAGGAGGAGCAAAATCAAATGAAGGATATCCCATACGCATCTGCTATAGGATCCATCATTTGTGTGATGATATGCACTAGACCGGACGAGTCATTCTTATTAAGTATGACAAAGTAGATACCAATAGAAATAATCATTGGATGGCTGTTAAAAGTATATTGAAATACCTTAGTAGGATTAAGGATATGTTTCTAATATACAAATCTGTTGAAGAGAAAGTCGTTGTAAAGGGTTACACGGATGCAGTCTTCCAAAACTGATCGAGATGATTCTCGATCACAATCGGGGTATACTTCCATTATAAATAGAGGAGAAGTGTCCTTGAAAGGTTCAAAGCAGGATACGGTAGCATTGTTCACTACTAAATCCGAATACATAGCCGCTTCATTGGCAGCTTGGGAAGCTGCATGGATAAATTTGTCCATTGCTTATCTAGGGGTGGTCTCTACCATTCAAGACCCCCTAGAAATCTTTGGTAATTACGTGGGTGGGATTGCTCAAATCAAGGAACCCCGTACTCATCAAAAGACTAAGCACCTTGAGCGGAGATTCAACATCATAAGGGATGGAGTTGAAAAGGGTAAAGATATGTATTCGTAAAGTTCATAAAGATCAAAACATTGTTGATCCACTCACGAAGCTCCTTGTTAAGGGCAAAGTATGTGGGTCATACTTGTGCCTTAGGACTTCGATATTCTGGTGATTAGAATTGATCTGTTTAGCATATAAAATATGGAACAATTGTAATATTTAACTCTTTTATATGTTTGAGTTATATTCCCTTTTAGCATGTTTATATCCATGAATATGTTTATTATTCTAAATGTCCGTAGTCGGTCATATTTGTGGGAACAAATATGAATGTAAGACTATTATGAATATGGATTGGTAGATATTCATAAGGTATGAATATAGAGCAATTGGTTGCTACCAAGGTTCATAGATATTTGTGGGATGCAAATATTGGACTGACCCGCGTCTTAAATTTTACTACATAGAATCTCTTTGATTGATCACAAGTAATTTTGAGTAAAGGCGAATATCATTTAGTATCCTCAGACCTGAGATGCATATTGGGTTTTGATATTCACCAAATGTTATACCTTGAGTTAGTTCTTCACTGTTCTGAAATAATGGACAGTACATAAGGCTATGTTCAGGTGTGACACAAGGTGATTGTGAGAAACGTATGCAGTCAAGATGGGATTTGTTCCTCTTATTTGTTGAGAGCAAGATGTCTAAGGCCTGATTAAGTTAAATCAACAAGGAATGATCATTCTATGTCTTTGGATTTAACAGGACATCCAAAACAAAAGGATAGATGACCGATTCACCTAAATCATTTCAAGTTTGGAACTTGAAAGGGATGATGTTATTGAATGGCTTTTAAGTCATGCATATTAAGGGTAGTAAACCGTTGTTAGGCGGTATTTACTGCTTGCATCAATATTCTACGTATCTTGTGCAAGTGGGAGATTGTTGGATTCTTTATGCCTAAGACACATAGAACATTGATGTGGTTAGTACGTCATGATCCAAGTCGGGTCATACCCAATAACAAGCTTAGCAAACACCGAATATTATTTAATTGATGATATGATCATACAATTAAATAAATACACCAATTTAGAAAATGGGTTTTCTAAATAAGTTGCATATGAGATCGAACAACTTATATGGATATTTTGTTCATAGATATTATTTGTAATGTTGTTTAATTTAGTTAAATAACATCAAATAATAAAAGTGTGTGTATGTTATATAATTAAAAGGTTAATTATATATATATATATATATATATATATATCTATATTAATCTTTAGTTTAACAAAAGATTAATATATAAGGACCTTGGGGGGGAAAACAAAAAAATGAACAACCCTAAAAAGGGTTCGGCCCCCCTTGAGAGATACTCTCCCTTTGGTGTTCTTTTGAAGTCTTTGGTACCAAAATCTGCCAAAAACACACACACTTCATCTTGCTCTCACTCATATATGCTAAAGGGTCACATGAACATCAACCCTTCTTATGGAAGAAGGTGTTTGCGGCTGGAACAAACTCCAACAGTTTTCTTGCTTGTTCACGGCTGGAACAAGGCTCCAGCAGCCTTCTTGACCCGATTTTGGTGCTCAAATCCTAACAACGATGGTGTTTTCTTGGAGGCTTGTGGGTATGGACACTTTAGGGCTTCTACCTTTGAAGTCTTGGCCCTTTTTCAGACTCATTTCTGCTTTCTTTTGGTTGGTTTTGACAGCATCCAGAAAGGTAGTGTCATGGTATGATAATGTCATGTTTTGGGTGTTCTTGTTCATGTTGTATGCTTGCTTTTCACATAATAAAGATCCTTTTGTTATGGGTTTGTTTGTTTACACATGATAATGGTAATTTTTCAAAAACTTTAACATGTTTAAAGTAGTATATTCTGCTGCGTTTCATATGTTCAAATGGTTAAACAAGATGTATATGGACATACAAACCCCTTCATGTAGGTCTACCATTGCCAAATGCAATACCTTTCTGTATGTGGTTCTGGACCTAGGCCTATCATAGACCTTCTATAATGGTGCATCGCACCTCGTGATCATAGTACCTAAGGTATGCAGCAATAGTTCTATGCAAATGGTCAATCACAAAGAAAGACCCTGATGTACATGCCATGCTTACAAGACTAGCTCTACTTTCATTACTCATTAATGCATGCATTCTTACTTCATGTTCCTCTTTCCTTTATCTTTCACTTTACGTTACATAATACTTTCATTATATTCATTAACATTACACGTAAAGCCACGGGAAAGATAAACATACATCATCATAGGAACATAACATATCATTCATACATCATCATGCAGGGCATCATAATACATAACATACATCATGTATGACCATGCAACAACATCATCATCATCATGCATAAGCATCAGTCACAATACATAACATGGCTATCATACTATCCATGACCCCAAAGTCAACTTATATAGCCCCCTGGAAATCTCCCAAGTCAAAGCCTACTTTACACATTTCCCCAAAAATCAGAAAAATATTCTAAGACCTTAGGCGCATGGGCACTATGCAGGCGCATGGACACTATGCTGGCGCATGGGGAACACTTAGGTGCGTGGGCAACTTTCAGGCGCATGGGCACTATGCAAGCGCATAGGCACTATGCAAGCGCATAGGCACTATGCAGGCGCATGGGTGCTTAGACGCATGGGAATCCTGGACGTCTAGACACTTAGTCAATTCCAGCCCAATTTCTAGGCGCATGGGTACTATTCAGGCGCATGGGCAACTTGGGCGCATGGGCACTATTGAGGCGCATGGCCCTACACTTAGTCATCCGACTAATATTTCTAGGCGCATGGGTACTATTCAGGCGCATGAGCCACTTGGGCGCATAGGCAACTTGGGCGCATGAGCACTATTGGGGTGCATGGCCCTACACTTAGTCATCCGACTAATATTTCTAGGCGTATGGGCCATTGTTCAGGCGCATGGGCTATACTTAAAACATTCCTAAGGCAAATTTTGGGCGCATGAGCTACTGTTTAGGCGCATGGCTTACACTTAATTCTTTCTAAGGCATTTTCAGGCGTATGAACACTTATCTAGGCGCATGAGCTTCTGTGAAACATGTTTCTAGGATGTTTTCAACCCCAATCATCAAACCATCTGTCCTAAGCATAATGTGGCTATTCTAAACATGAGTAGCCTATAAACATTCAAGAACCAACATCCAACATACACAGTACATACGGGTATTCAGACATAAACTTTGTAAAGTTGTTTTAATACGTTTTCAGCCCCAAAGATAGTTTAAATCATGTAAAAACCAGGGTCTAGAACTCACCTAATGCAACTTGGGTATCTCTTCCTTTCTAACCCGCTCACAGTGAGTTCAAACACCTAAAAACAACACCCAACACACACACCCGGACACATACACAAACACATAAGCACATAAGCATGCAACCGGGCTAAAACCCATCATAAACACATAAAAACCATGAATTTTTACCTTGAATTCGTTCACTTCTTCTTCTTTTTCTTCAGCCGAGAACTCCTCTGCTCTCTCTCTCTCTAGAACCGAAGAAAGATGATGATGTCAAATGAGGGTGGGCGGCCATGCCCACCTTTACTCCAACTTTTCAAATTTTTGTCCTTTTGGACACTTTTAGTCCCTCCACTTGGACTTGTTTACCTTTCTTTCTATTTATACCTCATATCTTGTCTTTTAAAAAAATAACCAGGTGTTACAAACCACTATCAATGATCCATACATTTCTCTTGGTCTTAAGTTATTCTTGCACAAAGAGGAGAAGATTAGTTACATTTGAAAACCCAAGCCTCATTGGTCTTGAGCTTATCAAAATGGACTAAAGACAATAAAATAGTAATTTATCCTTTGTTAAGACTTTGTGGATCATTTGCTATTGTTGTTGAAGAACTTTCAGTCACTTGGTCTTCCTTCATCTTCCATACCATCCTTGGAAGATTAGACTTAACCTTCAATACTTTGGAAGTTTTAACAACTTTAGAAGTTTTAGAGACTGATCCTTTGAAAGATCTTGTTTACATTCTAACAAGCTTTGGTGCTTCAGAAGCATTTCTTTCATCCGAGACCAAATTTTCTTCCAAAGCCAAGTTTTCACTTGTATTCATGTCCATTGGAGCTTCTGAAAGGAAAAGATCTTCCTTCAAAGCTTTGTTCTTCTTTGTCATCTCAGAAGTCTTCTTCTTGGTCATGTGGACAGTACTTTTGGGATTGTAAATACAATCCTTAGCAAGATGAGAAGTACTACCAAACATGATACAATCAAGTTGTTTTATTATGAGATGTCTTCTTATGAATAGAAAGTTGAGTTTGATCACTTCTATTTTCGTCTTCATCTTCTCAAATGATGTAGCATGCTTCTAGAGTGAGGCTTGTTCTTGGAACTAGATGGTTTAGGCTGTGTAGAAGTGGTACACAACTGATCAACTTTTCTTTCCATACATGTATGAACTAGACATAAACTAGAACTCTTGGTACTAGAGTTCAAAGTTAAGTCCTCAGACATCACTACTTCAAATCTTGTAGAAATAAAAACTTGTTTATGCTTGGAATTAAGGGTAACCTTGATCTCTTAAGCCTTCTTTGATCTTCTTTTGGCTGCTTTGATCAAGTTCTTCTTATTGTTCTTTGTCATCTATAGTTTTTTCCTCTTCTCAAGAGAATAGTGACCATTGTTAGGATGATCTTCTTCACTTTTCTTAAATGCATCCTTCACTATCTCCTTCACTATCAGTGGAAGCTCATCTTGACAAGTTCCACACTAAGGAGATCTTAGAGAAAGTAGAGTGTGTGGAGGAGCTATCTCACTAGATCCCAATCCCTACTTGTTTTGATAACACACTTTTGCATGCAAAGATGAGGATATTATGTTATTGAATGTCTCTTCTTTAAGAACACATTTCTCCATCCTAGCTTTGCTGATCACAAGCTCAGCTTGGTATTCATTTAACTTAGTGATGAGATCTATGATCTGAGTCCTATAGTTGGTAGTTCATGTTTAAGAGTGGAAATGGCTTTCTCTAAATCTTCTATTGTAAGTTTGTAATCATTTTCAGCTCTTTTGAAATCAGATTTTAAGATTTTTAGGGACTCAAGATCATATCTTATCTCTAAGTTATAGGACCAATATCTTTAACTTTAGCAATGCATTCTGGGGTACAAAGATGTTCTGATACCTTGGCTTCTTCATGACCTACAATTAGTGCTTGATTTTGGAGATGAATCTTCTACCTGGAAGCTCCAATCAAAGCCTCCTTCTTCAACACCAACTTCAGCTTGCTACTTTGGCTTCTCAGTGTGTGGAGCTCCCTTAGTGTAGTTTGGCCTGGAATGTGCTTGGCCACCATATTGTTCTTGGTGCCTTTCACTCCCAAGCAAAGTGTCTTATCCGATTATAGTTGTAACACTTCACTTTGCTTTTGTCCAGTCCAAACTTTCCACTGGATACATTGCTAGGAAACTTCCTCCCTGTCCTCTTGTAGAATTTCTTGGCTCTATGAGTGAGAAGAGCCATTTGTTGCAGTATCTCCATGTACTCCATGTCATTCGGATGGATGTAGTCCAAATCTTCAAGGGTGAAGAGAAAGTTGCATGTGCTTTGATCAGCAGACACAAAGGCTTGTGATGAGTTTGTCTCTTGGAATAGGCTCCCTTGGATGCAACTCTCCCTTAGTGTCTCAGGGAAGGTGATGAAAGGGTCCTTTGTGAGTTGCCAGGGTAGCAGATGAGATGGTGTTATGGTGTTCTACAATCCCTCTCAACCACATGAAGGGTTGAACTTTGCTGATTGTTGGAGTTACCAGATGAATTTGCATATTCATCTTCATCTAGTAGCCACTAAGAATACCATACAACTCAGTAAGAGTGAGAGTCTTAAAGTTCTCGATTCTCTTGATGACAACACAATAGTGTATACATGAACTTCCTCATAATATCCATGTTCACAAGAGTTACTACAACATCTATTAGAGTGTCCACAATCTCAACAAACCTAAAGTATTATTGAGTCATGGTTTCACCTATTGTTGCTTCAAGAGGTCTTCTTGTTCTTTTTTGCTTCAGTGAACCCTTCATACATGAACTTCAATGCATCCCATATGTATATATATGTATATATATATATGTATATAGTTATATATATATATAGACACACACACATATATATATATACATATATATATGTATGTATATATGTATATATATATACATACATATATATATATATATATATATATATATATGTATATATACATATATATATATGTATGTATATATATTATATATATGTATGTATATATGTATAATATATATATATACATATACATATACATATATACATACATATAATATATATATATATACACACATATATACATACATATATATATATATATATATATCCATATATATAAATCATATATATATATATATATTATAATATATATATATGTATATATGTATATGTATATACACACACACACACACATATATATATATGTATATGTATATATATATACATATATATGTATATATATATGTAATATATATGTATATATGTATATGTATATATATATATATACATGTATATATATAATATATATACATATATATATATATATATATAATATATATATATATATATATATATCATATATATTATATATAATATACATATACGTATACATATATGTATATGTATATATACACACACACGTATATATATACACATATATATATATATATATATATATATATACATATATGTATATATATATTATATGATATATATATATATATGATATATATATATGTATATGTATATATGTATATGTATATTACAAGATCGATGTTTGTCACTAAACTCTTATGTTTTTCTCTCAAACTCATCCAGAACAACACTCGGGTTAAGATAGAGTCAGTAAGAGTTTTTCACAATATAGAAAGTAATAAAGAACACATGAAGTAATTTTCAAGGTACCTTTATATATTGCTTCTCAACTCAAAGATACAAGACTCTTATAAGCAGTAGTTGTTTGAATGAGTTACAAAGAGAACCTATATATAATACTACCTACAGCCGGATATACTTTGATACCAGCTGGGATCCTATAGCTAAAGTCTATACTACATGACTAAAGTTTAAGGTATCTCGGATAAAGTCTTATTTGAGATTTGGTAGTCAGGACATGTCCCTGACTTACCTTTTGTCACCAACTAAAGTTGGTAAACATGTACTATCATGAAAAGGTGAACAGTGGAATAAAGTATGGTCAACTGCATGGCTCTTTAGGAAAAAGCCATACAGTATCAGAGGTCTGCAGCGGAGTGTCAGAGACCATACTTGTGTCCACTGGTTCATAGTAGTGTCTTCCGAAGGTTAAATGGCTTCAGAAGAGTAAGTACTTCCAAAGCCACTTATACTTCGGAAGAGGCTGCTTCTTCCAAGGCTTGGAGACTTCTTCTTTTCATCATACTTCGGAAGTGGTCTTCAGTTCATTCTTCTAAGGCTTGAACTCTACAACCTTCAGAAGTTCCATGCTAAGCTTCAGAAGCCTTTGCATTCAGTGCCAAAATTATCTAAGTGACTTAGTTTTGGTTGTATTAGCCTTCTTCTTGATCCAACAAACTCCCCCTAGGCTGATGCTACCAAAACTTCACTTGTTTCTGCTTCTCAAAACTTTCAGCACCAAGGAGAGTAAATATTTGTCTGTCTCTTCCTTGATGTGGTGCTGAGAAGTTTGTATAGATCCTTGGTGGATAGTAAATCCAGCCTGTCACCTTGGATAACATGTACCCTCTATTGTTGCCCTCTGAAAAGAGTTAGTTGATGGGAACTGTAATCATATTCCCATCTGACTATAGGTTCCAATTCTGGACCCTCCACCATCTGTAGAAAGGTAGTGCCTTTGGTGGAGGTCTTTCCTTGTCTTCATGTCTTCTCAATCTCAACTCTTCTTCAATCTTGGCCTTTGCAGTTAACTCGGCTATGTGAAGGCTGCTAAGATGATTTTTGATGAGAGCAGTAGCTTCAGAGTTGGAGGGGTTGGAGAATGGCTTTTCTGCTAACTCAGCAATATCAACCTATTGGAGTGTAGCAGAGAGGTTGCATTAAGTCTATTAACTTTGCCATTCTCCCTTTCCACAAGAAAGTTGTGAGAAGTTTCATCGAACCTCCACTGGACTATTTTCTTTCTAGACACAAGAGACTGACTGGAAATCTTGTCATCTTTCTTAGTGTCCAGCAGAGTCACCAGTTTCTTTTTAAGTTTCTTCTCTTCATCATTTAATGAATCTGAGTTGAGGCCTAGAAGACTAGCTGCCTGCTCTAGTGTTCCTCTAAGTAAATCAAGAAATTGATCTCTTGTGAGGGAACAAGAGGATCCATCAACATAGGTAATGTTGACAGAATCTTCATCACATGAGACTTCGCTCAGAGTTGTGTAGTTGATGAGCTTGGTCTTGATTACCTTAAACTCCTCAAGAGAGAGATGTTGAGAAGGCTGAGGGGATAGTTATGTAGGTTGAGGTTCAGAGGTTCTGGCGAGTGTTTTAGGTTGCAGGATTGGAAGATTGGGTGGTGTGGTGAGGGAGAAGATGTGGGTAATGGTGTGGGTTCAGGGGTGAAAGGTTCGGTTTTAATGGTGAAAGGTGAGGGTGATGGTTCAGGTTGAGGTGGAGTGGTTGCAGTGAAGGTCATCCCCTTTACCCTTCTGTACATCTCTTTTCTCTTCCCCATCCGAATGTCAGCCTTGATTTCAATGACAATCCGTTAAAGTGTCTTTTCAGACATGGGACCCACTTGCCTGCCAGAGAAGCCATGGGCCCGAAGATAGTCTTTCATCCAGGCCTTCTCAGTGAGCTTCTTGGTTGCAGTGTCCCTAGCCTTTTCTTCCTTCTTCTTCTTCTCCTTTGCCTTTTCTCTTGCAACCTTCTTCCTTTATTTCTCCATTTGATCCTTCTCTTTGTTGTAGAGCCAGAGGATCGTATCATCATTGTGTGGAGAAAGTTCTTGAAGATTAAAGCCTCTGGAGAGTAGGAAGTTTATCCTGTCTCTCCTCAGCTGCAGCTCAGCCTCCTTCTGTTTTTCTTCTTCTTTCTCCAAGGCCAACCTAGCTTCTTCTTCAAGTTTTACCCGGGTTACCTTCTCCAGATTCACCAACTCCTCTAGTGGTAGCAGGAGTGTCTCTTCATTGGCAGCTCCATTTGGATAAGCTGGTCAATGATCTCTTATCTTCTTTTGTTGTTGACAGCCTCCTGATTGGTTGCAGCTGCTTTTGTACTGGCAGCTAGCAACTTCTCAGTTGGAAGTCTTCCTTTCTTCTTAAGTTTCTCAATCTTTTCCGCTTCCTGAAGCTCTTCCGCAATCATTTTTCTTTTTCCTTTATCTTTTGAAGATCCTGACTGTGATGGTTCTTGGAGAGTGGATTCTGATTGTGAGAGAGGTAGAGATGGTGTCTGGGATGGAGGAAGATTCAGAAAGTCCTTGCTGTTCACCTCAGATGTCATTTCAAGGATTGCCTCTATGATGATCCCTTGCTCGGACATCTTAAATAGTCCTTCCGTAGCTTCCATTTCAACTTCGGAAGATTCAGCTTGTTCTTCAGCTTTAACTTCAGCTTTGGAAGTTGGAGGAGATGCAGATTCTGTCCCAACTGTTTCAATTGTTGGGCCATCAGTCCCTATTTCCCCTTCAAAATGAATCTTTGGTTCCATGTGGACCTTAGGTTGACTAACTTCTTCCACAGTGGTAGAAGGTGCAGTCATCCTCTAAAGCTCTTCAACTCCAAAGTAGAGCATTACAGCATCTGGGCTTGGCTGATCTATGGAGGATCTCAACAGAAACTTGGTGAAGAGTCTGTAGAGATTACTGAGCATCTTTGAGTCAATCTGCAGAATGACTTGAGATGGCTCAAACATAGTGATGATATGAGTAGATGAAGTTGAAGTTGAAGTGTGGCTCTGTTGGGGGTCCTCAAGTGTTTGTCTCTGAACATTCTCCCCCTTTTGGTAGCATTATCTTGAGAGCTAGATGAGCTAGAGGAAGAAGTCAATGAGACCTGAACAGGTACATGCCTGACAGACCTCTCTGTCTATTTCTCAGCTAGTTTGGCCTAGAGATTGTCAATCTCAAGTTGCTGAGTAGCGGACCTTGCTTCTAAAGTCCTAACCAAGGATTCAAGGTTTGAGACTTTGGATAGAAGCTTGTGTATGAGGAGTTTCATGCTTCCCTTATCTTCTTTTGAAGAATCACGGGGAGATGAGGTAACATACCTGGTATGTTCAACCTCACCACCAGATGTGGTTTCTTGGCATCCTGGTTTCCAATGCTCAATGATGTCTCTTTCAGAGTCATCAAAGTGCTCGGTTGCCGCAGATTCAGTCTGAGATATGTTACCACTGTCCACAGGTCCATTAAGGCACCTTCTGTAGTGGCAGCTGAATCTGCATGAGTCCCCTCCACATCAGTGGGACTCACCTCAGTAATAGGTTGCTGATGGGGGCTAGAGATAAGGGATTTCTCCGGGCTCTGTTGATCTTGAAGAGGGTGTTGTAGATCAACTTCATTGCCATGGAGAGATGTTATCTCTTCATTAGTTTTGAAGAGAAGGTCAATAAAAGATAGGGAGGTTAAGCCTACTGACCCAGGACCTTGATCAATGTCTATAGGCATTGAGCCTTTGATGGGGCTGTCCCATGTTGGCTGTTCAGAAGAGTGTAGATACTTATTCTGATGGCTGCTGGTTTGGGTGTCGGGCTCCTGGGTTTGAGACTGAGGAGACTCAAAACCCATATTGAGGTCAAAAGAGAAGGATGGAGAGACCTCAGACTGAGTGGGAGCCCATGTTTCCACTCTAGTCCTTTTGGATTGAACAGGAAGGGCTTGTTCAATCAGAGTAGATTGAACAATGGTTCGTTTGGGGCGTCTTTGATATGTGATGGTGATGGGTGGAGAAGGCAGTGTTGGCATTGTGGTGGCGGTTGCTGGTGTGGGTTCATCACTTGTGGGGTGAACAGGGATGTCACCAGGAGCTATGCGCTCAATCATACCTGGAAGCAGAGTGGTGTACCTTCCAGTGAAGTTGGTGGATACCTTCTTCAAGATCTTGAAGATGGTAGGCCGCATGTGGGGGACAGTCAGAGCAGCTGCACAGACAAGCATGCTTTGGTCCAACTCACAGTTGATGATGTGTTGTATGAATCTTGGATACATATAGAATGTCTCCCTTTATAGATTCCCAATCAGATTGGTGAACACAAATCGTGAGTAATTGAAGCGCAGGCCTCTCACCAATCCATGAACTAAGCATCCTAGTCATATGGGATTTGATCCCATCCTCCGGACTTGTTGGAAAAGCAGTGGAGAACAACATGCAGGAGAAACTTCCAATTGTAAGAGAAGTTGAACTTGTACATCGTTGACCTGCTTATGTCTCTGCCATATCCCATTAGGATGTAGGTGCTGTCCAAATATGCCTTTGGGAATTCAGTAGAGCTCCTTCATTGTGAAGCTCTAGATGCTCCCTGATGAGTTGTTCAAAGATGATCAACTCCTATCCACAAATGCTGGACCTCAGTACTCGAATCCCATTTAGGGTTTCGGCTCGACCATTTCCCCAAAATTCGGCCATGTGGTTGGAGAAAATAGTGGGGTTAACGGTAAGAGTAGTGTAGTAAGGAGATTGGGTGAGAAAGAAGATGATTTCAGAGAAGTCGTCATCCCTTGAAGAATCAAGGAGTGCGACTTGGTTGTGCTGAGGGTTAAGTGCCATTTGGACAAAGGTGAATGAGGATGATTTTGATCTTGGGTAAAGTTACAGAGGAGAAAAATTTCTAGGGCAGTAAAAATTGCAAGTAAGAAGTTGAGATTGAATAGTCGAGATTATTTAAAAGAGGGTGGGAAGGCGGCAATGGGGGTTAGGATAAGGTGATGTGATGGTTTAGTGGATGAAATGACAGTGGCAGTAAGGTTAAAATCAGTTAAATAATCTGACATCATTAGCAAAATCTTTGCTTTTTACAGTGTGGGGCCCAAGAGATTTACGTTACACAGTTTAATCTTTCTTTTGAATGTAAAACATTTCTGAAGGTAATCTGTCTTCCGAAGGCAAATCTTACTTCCGAAGCAAAAACTTTGCTTCCGAAGGATAGAGTTGCTTTCTGAATGGAGAATTTGTAAACCACAGAAGTAGATCTGATATGTAATCAATCGCTTCTTCCGAGACCAAAAGTTCTTCCGAGAAGAAGAATTATCCTTTGAGAAATTATGGATCGGAGTACTCTTAAAGTTGAATCCATAGTCTAACATCTGATTCTGAATCATAGTAGTTGAGCAAAGCAGCTAGCAACAACAATGTATTCAGCTTCAGTAGTTGATATAGATACACATGATTATTTCTTGCATTGCCATGAGATAATCCTTCCACCAAGAAATTGACATCCCCCTGATGTTGATTTCTTGTCAATATTGCAGCCACCATAGTCACTATCAGAGTATCCATAAAGATTAAAATCCTTGTTTCTGGGATACCAGAGACCTAGTTTAGGTGCTCCTTTGAGGTATATGAGGATTCTCTTAACAGCAGCTAAGTGAGACACCTTTGGAGCAGCCATCTTGCACAGATGCAAGTAGCAAACATGATATCAGGTCTACTAGCAGTAAGATACATAAGAGAACCAATAATTTCCCTATACTGATGTTGATCAGTATCCTCCCCCTTAAGATCAGGATAAAGATTATGGTTTCTGGGTATGGGTGTCTTGGCAGACTTGCAATCCTTCATTTCAAATCTTTCTAAGATGTCAGAGACATACTTAGATTGATTAATGAAGAACCCTTCCTTCATTTTCTTCACTTGAATTCCAAGGAAAAAGTCCATTTTTCCCATGGAACTCATTTCAAACTTCTTCTTCATAATGCTCTCAAAGTCCTTACACATTTGGTCATTTGAAGAACCAAATATGATGTCATCAACATCGACTTGAACAAGCAAGATGTCCTTTCCAGACTTTCGGATGAAGAGAGTCTTGTCAATGGTACCTCTAGTGTAGCCGTTCTTTAGAAGAAACTGAGACAATGTCTCATACCATAGCCTAGGTGCTTGGTGCAGCCCATATAGAACTTTATCCAATTTGCACACATAATTAGGGTGCTGTGGGTCTTCAAATCCTGGAGGTTGGAATACATAGACTTCCCTATCTATATCCCCATATAGAAATGCACACTTGACATCAAGTTGATAGACAGTGAAGTCCTTGGATGCAGCATAAGCAAGGAAGATCCTAACTGCCTCAAGTCTTGACACTGGTGCAAAGGCATCAGTATAATCAATTCCTTCCTCTTGTGTGTATTCTTGAACTACAAGTCTTGCTTTGTTCTTGATGATCAAGCCTCTATCATCTCTCTTGTTTCTGAAAACCCATTTAGTGCCTATTGGTACTTGACTAGATGGTAGCGGACATAGGTTCCATACCTTCTGTCTCTTGAATTGAAGCAGCTCCTCTTGCATCGACCCAAGCCAGCTACTATCTTTTAAGGCATCTCTACCTTCTTGGGTTCCATCTGGGATAAAAAGCATGAGTACAAGCAGACATTCCCATAATGAGTCTGTCCTCTTGTTCTCACACCCTAAGTGACATCCCCTATGATTTCTCAGCAGGATGAGTGTTATGAATCCTAAGGCGAGGAATCACTTCTAGTTGTAGAGATAGATCCAGGTTGGACATATTATGCTCAGGAACTGGAACACTTTGTCCTGCTGTTGTTTCAAAATCATTCAATGAGGACTGATTGAATGAGTGAAAAACATCATCAATTGTTGGCTGTGAAGTGGTGTTAACAGTTTCCTGTCCCTTCAAAACACTACTTCCCTTTGCCTAGTGTTGTGGTGGATCACCTGATGAGTTTTGAGGCTTAGTGAGTGATTCACTTGAAGAAGCTTCACATTCCTCGATATAGTCAAGCTATCAGATCTATGAATTGTGGAGACTTTGTTTGTTGCAGCTCTTGGAAAATTTGGACTAGGTCTGGGAAGCTCAACTAGTTGATCATTAGCAACAGCATAAACATCATTTTGAGTACCTGTTTCCGACTAAACATTCTCACAAGATGGTTTAGAATAGTTTGGAAACAATTCTAAATCAAAGATATGATCAGGGCCATTCCCCCTAACACAAGGAGTGTGCTCATTAACAACTATATTGGATGACTCCTCATATTGTTGATTCTTAATGTTGTATAATCTGTAAGCTTTGGAGCTAGAAGAGTATCCAACAAAGATAGCATCATCCGACTTTTTAGCAAACTTTGCTAAATTGTCTTTTGTGTTAAGTATGGTACACCTACTGCCAAAGTACCTTAGAAAGTCAATGAATGGTGGCCTCTTGTTCCATAGCTCATAAGGGGTTTTTCCATTTGGCTTAACTACAAGAACTTTGTTATGCACATAGCATGCAGTGCTGACTGCCTCTGCCCAGAATGTTAGAGGTAGTTTTGAATCAGCTAACATAGTTCAAGCGGCCTCAATAAGTGTCCTATTCCTCCTCTCAACAACACCATTTTGTTGAGGAGTTCTGGGAGCACTATATTGTCTGGCAATCCCTTTTGAGTTACAGAATAAGTCAAGAACAAAGTTCTTAAACTCAGTCCCTTGATCACTTCTAATGATTTTAACCTTGTGATCAATTTGATTTTCTATTTTAAGAATAAAAGATTTTAGTGTTTCAACAGTTTCATCTTTAGTTCTTAAAAAGAATACGCATGTGAATCTTGTAAAATCATCAACTATCACAAGACAATATGATTTCCTTCCAATGCTTATTATACTTGTGGGACCAAAAAGATCCATGTGCAATAAGTGTAATGGAGTAGTGATAGAGTTAACATATTTGGATTTATGAGATATCCTATGTTGTTTCCCTTTCAGGCATGCAACACAGTTATCTTTGCAAAAAAACTCCTTTTTTGGCAAACCATGTACCAAGTTATTTTAGCCAATTTATTCATTGTCTTAAAATTTACATGACACATACGTTTATGCCACTGTTGACTCATCACTATCAGGGTTGGAAAGAAAGCATGATACTTCGCCCATTGGGGAAGCATTGTTCATATCAAGCTAGTACATATCCCCTTTTCTGGGAGATCTAAGAAGCACCATTCTGGAGGAATTGTCATCCCAGTTTGAGGATAATGCACTCATGTTATGTGAAAAGCATTTGGTTTTTGATCATAGAATTGAGAAACACTTAACAGATTATGTTCAAGCTCTTTGACAAAGCAAACTTTGTCAACCTTTAATTTACCATTAGATATACTCCCTCTGCCAGAAATATATCCTTCGGCCTCACCTCCAAATTGGACAGGACCTCCATCATAGTTCTGAACTGTTGAGGAGAGATCTGTTCCCTGTCATGTGCCTGGAGCATCCACTATCTACAATCCAGATATTGTTGGTCTTGTCATATGGATGTCCCTGCACATAAGATGAGAATGTTAGTTTTGTTTGGAAGCCCAAGCCTTGCTGGTCTTGGGTTCTTCCAAAGATAATGACATAATTGAATCAAATGTTATGCATGGGGGTTCAATAGAGGTGTTTGAAGAAGATGTTTAGACTGCAACATCTTCCTTGATCTTCCAGTCCATCCTTTGGTTGATCTTGGAGGATGAGCTTGTTGAAGTTTTAGCAGCATGACTATCTTCTGAAGCTTCTTTCTTTTCGGAAGAAGTCTTCACCACCTTTTCTTCCAGGCAGTCTTCTTTTGGGGAGGTTCCAAGGGAACTTTCTTGTTCTTCTAAGCCTTAGTAGCTTTTGCTTCCGAAGCCATTTTCCCTTCGGAAGAAAGAGTTTCTTCCGAAAGCAACCTAGCTTCCGAAACTAGCTTTCCCTTTTTCATCACTTGAACCGTATGAAAAGGTCCAAATGTGAAACCTTCCTTGACTCCTTCTTTTCTAACATTATTTGCATAATGTGTGCTTGCCGGATTGTAGTAACAATCTTTTGCCATGTGGTTTTGCAGACCACACATTATGCATGCAATGTTAGTTCTTTAGGAATGTGAGGGTTGCTGTTTCTTGGCCTTCTTTTCTTCATCAGCAACTTTTCCCTTCAACTTCTGATCCTTTGGCATGACAGAAGTGCTGTTATTACACTTCTTTCCTGAATCAGAAGTACCTAATACTTGGAATCCAGCTGAGATAAAGACACCCTTCTGCTTGGGGTCAATTTTCAGCTTGGACTCAGCCACCTTCTTGGCAGTTCTCCTAGCAACTTTAGCTCTGCTTCTTCTGGCCTTAGTGGTTAGGATTTGTTCTTCATAGGAGGATATGGGTACATCTACCTATTCCTTCCCTATGGTGACCACTATTGTTGCTTCATCCTTCAACTCTAGTGAGGAAGGGTTAGCAGTTGGAACCTCTTGCTCCTCAGTACCACATCTAGGCTGTCTAATAGACTCATAGGAGTGTGGTGGAGAAATTTCATTGGTTCCTAACCCTCCTTTGTTCTGATAACAGAGTTTGGAGTGGGAGGATGATACAAGAATAGGTTGGAAGTTTTGCTCAGAGATAGCATGCTTCCTGGCCTGAGCCTTAGCAGTGACAAGCTGGGCTTGAGCCTCACACAATTTGAATATCAGATCTTTGATTTGAGTCTTATAGTTGGTGTGTTCATGTTTTAAAAGAGACACAGTTTTCTCCAACTCCTCAATTTTCTTTTGATAGTTAGATTCAGCTCTTTTAAAATCAGATTTTTAAGATATTTAAAGACTCAATACTGGATCTGATTTCCATATTGTAATCCTAACAGAGTTTAAGCAGAAGTCACATCCTGTACCATGAAGCTGCAGTCAACTTCTTGAGCCATTGTAGCTGTTTCAGTTGACTTCTCAGTGGGCTTTGAGGTTGAGGGATGTGTGGAGGCCTGTGGGGTTCCTGGATTGGTTTTGGGAGCCTTGCATTCCCTTGCAAAATGACCCAGTTGGTTACAATTGTAACACTTTGCCTTGGTCTTGTCAAACCCGAACTTGCTGGTAGTTGGGTTTTGACCGAAGTGCCTTCCAGTTCTCTTAAAGAAGTTCTTCACTCTGTAAGTTAGAAGAGCCATCTGTTGGACAATGTCCACATACTCTACATCATCTGGACTGAAACACTCAAGATCATCAAAGCAGTATTGAAAATCACCAGAGTGTCCACTTCCTGAGACAAAGGCACAAGTTTCCTGAAATGAGTTGTGTTAAGCCTGTTAAGACCTTGAAGTCTCAAGAAAAGTGATGTAAGGTCCAGAAGAGCAGGATGACTGCTGGTAAGTCATATAATGCTGAGGTTGTGGGGGTAATGAGCCTTCAGCAACCATTAATGCGTTGCTAGCAGGAAGACTCATGGGTCTGCTTGTTTGGTGGCACTTCTTACTCTCCATCTCTAGGCGATATCCATCAAGGATGCCATAGAGTTCAGTCATGGTGAGAGTGTTCAAGTTCTCTGTCCTCTTGATAGAGACACAGTAAAATGTCCACTCATTTGAAAGTGCACTCATGAACTTTCTAGTAAGATCTCTGAGTTCGGGAGTGATCTTCACAGACTGAAGAGAAGAGATAAGATCCATGTACCTGAAGTACTGCTGGCTGAGGGTCTAACCAGCAATATGAGTGAAGTTCTCGAACTGCTGCTTCAGTGAGTCCTTCTTTCAGTCATTGGAGCTTGAGTACATCTGAGCAAGTGCATCAAACAATTCTTTGGTAGTCATGCAATGCTCGAATCCCACCATAATGGAGTTCGGTATTGCAGTCATGAGAATGGTCATAGCATTGCTGTCGATGTCTATCTTCTTTCTGTCTTCATCAGAGTAATCCTCTACAACCTTTTCTATCATGGGGCTTATACGGGCCATTGACAATGGAGTTCCACATCTTGTTGTCTTGATATCTGATGAAGCCTTCCATTCTCCTGCTCCAAAACCTAAAATTTTTAGGAGTAATGATGGGAGCTTTTGTCATGGTTCCCATCTCTACCTCGGACTTGTTAAGGGCCATTATAGTGAATGGGTTATAGGGAGGAGTGAAAAAAAATAGGTTGATTTGGATGGTTAGATCATGCAATCAAGAGCCTAAGATGCTCTAATACCAATTACAAGATCGATGTTTGTCACTAAACACTTATGTTTTTCTCTCAAACTCACCTAGAACAACACTCGGGTTAAGATAGAGTCAGTAAGAGTTGATCACAATATAGAAAGTAATAAAGAACACATGAAGTAATTTTCAAGGTACTTTTATATATTGCTTCTCAACTCAAAGATACAAGACTCTTACAAGCAGTAGTTGTTTGAATGAGTTACAAAGAGAACCTATATATAATACTGCCTACAACCGGATATACTTTGATACCAGCTGGGATCCTATAGCTAAAGTCTATACTACATGACTAAAGTTTAAGGTATCTCGGATAAAGTCTTATTTGAGATTTGGTAGTCAGGACATGTCCCTGACTTACCTTTTGTCACCAACTAAAGTTGGTAACATGTACTATCATGAAAAGGTGAACAGTGGAATAAAGTATGGTCAACTGCATGGCTCTTTAGGAAGAAGCCATACAGTATCAGAGGTCTGAAGTGGAGTGTCAGAGACCATACTTGTGTCCACTGGTTCATAGCAGTGTCTTCCGAAGGTTAAATGGTTTCGGAAGAGTAAGTACTTCCGAAGCCACTTATACTTCAGAAGAGGCTGCTTTCTCCAAGGCTTGGAGACTTCTTCTTTTCATCATACTTCGGAAGTGGTCTTCAGTTCATTCTTTTTAGGCTTGAACTTCAGAAGTATACACTTGACTTCAGAAGTAGAGTTCTATCTTCGGAAGTTGATCCACTTTGTCTTCGGAAGAACTCTACAACCTTCGAAAGTTCCATGCTAAGCTTCGGAAGCCTTTGCATTCAGTACCAAAATTATCTAAGTGACTTAGTTTTGGTTGCATTAGCCTTTTTCTTGATCCAACATATATATATATATAATATATATATATATATATATATATATATATATATATATATATATATATATATATATATATATATTATATAATATATATATATATATATATATTATATATATATATATGTATATGTATATGTTTATATATATGTATATATATATATGTATATATATATATCTACATATGTATATGTATATACATATACATATACATATACATATGTATATACATATATATATACATATATATATATATTATTTTAAGTAATTTAAGTTTATTGCTTTACATTGTTTTTGACAATTTGTTATTTTCCTAACCTTAAATACAGATGTTGTGTATATATATATATATGAAGATCTAGTATAGGTTGGACTCACCTTAGAATAAATTATGTTTATATTTGATTGTAATAGGATTAATGTTAGTTTACTTTTGTAAGTTTGATGTTATGTTTTGTTTTGCTTCCTAATAATTTCGCTCATAGTCAGCTGCAAATTTCACCCTGCGAAACTCTTAGTCTAAGCCGGGCGAAACTAGGTCTTTGGTAGGATAGTTTCACTGACAAGAAAACTATCTTTACTATATATAGTTTTGATCTTGCTCATTGTTTAGCATCCTTGAAAAACCCTAATCATTTATTCTTGTTGCAAGTGTCCAATGTAAGCTACTTTATCATAGAAATATATTGAGCTTTGTTACTTTTATTGTATTGGATCATTATTGCTATATGTTGAATACTTTTGGGTTCTTCTTCTTCATCATAGTGTTTGTTGTTTGTTGTTATTGTTGATATTGAACGATTCAACCTCTCAAGTGTACTTAAATTTAATCAAATGGACCAAATGAATGATATCAGAGCCTTTGTGCTATTGATTGTTTAAGGTTTTTGGTTGTTTGAGTACAATATCAATATTTCATCAAATCCAGATCAACTTTGAGTGTATTTGATATGGAATTTGATTGAAATTTGTTTGTTATTGGTTGGGAAAGGCTTGGAAATCATCAAATCTCAAGTTCATTGAGATTTGGGTGATTTCAGATTGATTTCGTGTCCAAAAAGTTTTTCAGATTCATCGGGTGAAACTAGAGTTCTTCCAACGAAATTACCATTTTCATCCAGCGAAACTACAAGTGTTTTGCACTTTGTGGTTGTTTTGAGAATCACTGCGAAAGTATACTTTTTAAACGAAAGTTCAACAGTGCTTGTGTTCAACTTCCAAGCGAAACTACTATCGAAATCACATTTGAATGAAAGTTCAAGCTTGTTTCGTGTGAAACTGTCAGCGAAACTAAGCATATTCAAGCTATCGGCTAGCAAAACTGCTGCCGAAATTACCAGCGAAACTAGTGTTCACTCTCCGAAACTAGCTCACTCATGTGAAACTAATTTTTTTTCTATGAAACTAGCATGTCAAAGATGACTACTCTCACTCTTGCTGATCTAGAAAGTGTGGCACCCAACAGACCCCCGAGACTTATCAACGGATATAATTTTGAAGATTGGAAGAGATGTCTTAAAGCATTTTTCTTCTGCACTGATCATAATCAATGGGAATCAATCATCTCTTCTACTTGGCTCATATTGGATGGCATCCATTTTATGATACGATAAAATGTTTTTGTATTGTAATGCGAACGAACGATATTTTGTAATGAATGTTGTATTATTTTGCAAAATCGATTATTTATATGAAATGAAATGGTTGTTTAAAATGATTCTGCTGTAATGTTTTAGTAAAGTTAATGTAAATTATATGTTTTATGTGCGATGATTGACCAGCTGTGAGGATGCGGGGAACGGGCCTCAGAAGTTGGTATTAGAGCCAAAGTTTAAGTGAAACGGGTACATTTTCAAACGAAACCTAAACTTAAACTGAAAATGGGACAAAGGGAAGGGATGCCAGTCCAAGTAGATGCTGCCATCAGGTATTTTCTTAATGTTTTTTTGGGTAATGGGTTACCCCGGTTATTTATAAATAAGATAAACGTACAAGTAGTGTAGATGGATTCTACACTAATTCTTATATAGGACATTGCCCTTATATAAGGAAACCCAAATAAGTAGCTAACAAATAAAGTAGTCCATCAAACAAACCAACCAAAAAAGAAACTTAACTAAAATTAAGACCAATGCACCCTAGATTAACCTCCATCATGCAAGAGTAATTTGTTGCTAATTTTCCAATCCACAAGAATAGCAAGAACTCTTTGTTTCTTTGTGAATTTCAAACCCATAAGCTTTAACCTAAAGGTTGATATTATGATATCACTCAACACCGTTGGATGTCATGAATGGTTGTTAAAGATCTGATTGTTCCTTTCTTGCCATATGAAGTAAACCGCAGCCGCAATCAGTAGCTTTTGTATAATATCAGGAAGTTTCTTCGAAGAAGCATGCTGTTGTAATCTCTGCTTAATATTAACCCAAACAGGAGGGCACCTTTCCATGTGAGCTTTATCCTTGATCAACGACCACACCTTAGAGGAGTATGAACATTCAAAAAATAAATGGTGATGGAAATCTATGTTTTGAATGCACAATAAACAACATAACATATTCATATTCCCTTAGCAGGAGGGACTCCACCTCATAATCCGGTCTTGAGTGAGTAATTTTTCCTTCAAAACCAACCAAAGGAGAAAAGCAGGTCGAGGAATACATTGAGGATACCATACACTGGGTATTTTCTTAATGTAAACCAGTAATATATGGGCATTTTATGTGGTTTATGTGCTTTTAGTAGAGTTAGATACTAATGTAGTCAGGATAAGAAATGCTTGGGGTATGAAGAGTTTGTAAGTGGCTAATCACAACTGGCCAATGTAATTAGGGACTTACTATACTAAACATAAACTACGCTATTCCCTTGAATGACCGTGTTAGTGTTTGAATCTTATAGCGTGTTTGAGGATGGACGGTGGTAGATCGTCAAAGGCTTCACATGGTGGAAGTCATGGTGGACATGGTGCTGGACCACGGGCCACAAGAGGGAGACCTCGAGCTGAAGAGGTGGTTCATGAAGAACCCGATACCCCTCATCCGGAGACTAGGGATGAGAGTGTTAACTTGAGAGCTCAGTGAAAGAGGCTGTTATGAAGGTGGTGCATCAGGTCATGCAGACGATCTTACCTTTTGTGGTGACCGAAGTGATCAAGGCTATGAGGGAAGGAGAAAGGAAGGAAAGTAGTAGGCCTACGGGTGAAAGAAGATAGCCAAGATTGAGACGGTTGTCTCTACTGATGAAGAGGAAGAGGAAAAGCCTGTGCCTGAGGCAGCATGAGGATATAACTATGGGGCATTTCAAAGATGCAAGCCCCTACTTTTGATGGTAATGGCACTACTGCTGATGCTCACCGGTGGGTGAGAGAGATAGAAGCTGTTCTCGACATCAGCGAGTGCCGGGAAGATCAGAAAGTGAAGTTTGCCACCCACTCATTCGTGGACTCGGTGTTGGTTGGTGGGACAATATTGTCCAAGCTGAGGGTAGTCAGGCTATCGGAAGAATGAGGTGACCTGAGTTAAAGAAATTGGTGATTGAGGAGTTTTGTCCTCACCGAGAGATGGACAAGGTTGAAAGGGAGTTCCTATAGCTGGAGGCGGGAACAATGACTCATCAACAATACATCACCAAGTTTAATAAGATGGCACGGTTGGTGTCGGATCAGGTGACACCTCTATCATGAAAGATCAAGAGGTATATTCAAGGCTTGCTGGCAGACATTCGCAGGCACATGATCACCGCCCGGCCGAGTACGTTTAGGTCGGCAGTTGATTTAGCGGGAAGGTTGAATGATGAGCAGGAGGTGGTGGTGGCTGAGGTGAGCAAGAAAGGTTGTGGAGACCAAAACTGGAATGGGAAATAGTTTGGACGTGGCAGAGCCACTCCAAACAATAAGGTGGCGAACATGGGTGACCGACGTGTGATCACTACCGGTGCAGGATCTAAGAGATGTGGTAAATGGGGGAAGGAGCATTCAGGAGAATGTAAATGGGGATCAAACATCTGCTTCAAATGTGGGAAGCCCGGTCACATGGTTAGAGATTTTGGAGTTATAAGGTGTTATAACTATGGAGAAAATGGCCTTCTGAGCAGGGATTGCAAGAAGCCGAGGACTGAAAATTCGAGAGCGAAGATAGCTGGAGGAGAAGGCAGAGGACAAGTGCCAGAGCATACACGATGATGCAAGAGGAGGCTAGGACGGACCCTGATGTTGTGTCAGGTAGGTTTCTAGTGAACCAAACTCTAGCTTTTGTGTTATTTGATTCTGGTGCTAGTAAAAGTTTCATTTTTGCTGCTTTTTATGCTAAATTGCCCTGTTAGTAGTAGGAGTATAGATAATCCCTTCGATGTAGAAACTGCCATAGGTAAGTCTACCAAGATTTCTGAGATGATGGAAGATTATGACGTAGAATTAGAAGGTCACAAGTTTCCTGTTAGACCGTCCGTGATGACCCTAGGCGGGTTCGATCTAGTCCTAGGAATTGATTGGTTAGCGGACTACAAAGCGAACATTGTGTGTCGCAAGAAGATAATTCGATTAACAGTGCCTAACGGGAGTTCGGTGATGGTCTATGGTGATCAGGTCACTACAATTCCGAAAGTGATTTCGATGGCGGTGGCGGGAAAGTGCATACGGCGTGGATGTAGTTCCTACTTGGCCTACGTGAAGGATGTGGATATGCCAACACCATAAATGTCCAATGTATCGGTTGTGTGTGACTTTCCGAATGTGTTCCCAGAAGATTTACCAGGTGTGTCACCGGACCGCGAGATGGAGTTCTAGATAAACTTGATATGGGTGCCCAACCTGTTGCTAAGGCGTCGTATTGGTTGGCTCCAACTAAGATGAAAGAGTTGATGAAGCAACTATAAGAGTTTCTTGATAAGGTGTTCATTAGACCGAATATCTCTCCATGGGGTGCTCTGGTCTTATTTGTGAAGAAGAAAGACAGTAGCATAAGGATGTGTATAGACTACCGTGAGCTGAATAAGCTGATAGTGAAGAATTGGTACCCCTTACTGAGAATTGATGATCTGTTTGATCAGCTCCAGGGTGCCAGTTAGTTCTCGAGGATAAACCTTCGATCTGGCTACCATCAGTTGAAGGTGAAGGAGCAGGATATTCCTAAAACAGCTTTTCGCATGCATTATGGACATTATGAGTTCGTCGTTATGTCTTTTGGTTTAACCAATGCGTCAGCTGCTTTTATGGACTTGATGAATCGAGTGTGTTGGCGTTGTTGGATAAATCAGTGATTGTGTTTATTGATGATATCCTGATTTATTCGAAGAACAAGGAAGAGCATGCCAGTCACATTCGGGAAGTGTTGGAGACGTTGATAAGGGAGAAATTGTATGCTAAATTCTCCAAGTGTGTGTTCTGGTTGCGTGAGGTTAGTTCTTGGGTCATGTGGTGAATCCCGAGGGGATTATGGTGGGACCCCGAAAAGTTGGAGGCGGTGATGCCATGGAAGTATCCAAAGACGCCATCCGAGATTCATAGTTTCTTGGGTTTGGCGGGCTATTATAGGAGATTTATCCAAGATTTCTTTAAAAAAGCTTCTCCGTTGACTAAGTTGACCTTCAAGGATGTGAAGTTTGTATTGGGTCAAGATCAAGCGAAGGCCTTGAGGAGTTAAAGGCGAGGTTGACTCAAGCTCCTATTTTGTTGTTACTCGAAGGAAGCGAGGATTTGGTGGTTTATTCAGATGCTTCCTACTCGGGTTTAGGATGTGTGTTGATGCAGAGAGGAAAGGGTATAGCCTATGCACCCCGACAGTTGAAAGTTCATGAGATTAATTATCCTACTCATGACTTGGAGCTAGCAGCCGTGGTCTTTGCGTTAAAGATTTGGAGGTACTACTTATACGAAACAAAGTGCACCATATTCACCGACCACAAGAGCTTGAAGTACTTCTTCAAGTAAAAAGATTTGAACAAGAGGTAGAGGCAATCGTTGGAACTCATAAAAGATTATGATTGCGAGATCCATTACCATCCGGGCAAAACCAACGTGGTAGTGGATGCCCTTAGCTAAAAGAAGAGAATCGAGCCGATTCGGGTGAAGGCTTATTAGTTGGTTATGACCTCCGATGTGATGAATCAAGTTAAGGAGTTTCAAGATGAGGCATTAAGGAAGATCATCTTAACTCCAAAAGAATGAGAGGTCTGGTCGTAGAGTTGGGTGAAACACACTCGATGTTAGAACCTGATTCAAATAAATATGGGTTCCTCGTTTTAGGGATCTACGTGGGAAGATTATGGATGAAGCTCATAAGACTCGATACTCTATTCATCCCGGTGCCATGAAAATGTATCAAGATATGAAGAAAGATTATTGGTGGTCGGGTATGAAAGTGATGTGACGGAGTATGTGAGTAAGTGCCTTAATGTTTACAAGTGAAGGCCGAGCAGCAAAAGCCGTATAGGAAGATCCAACCATTGGATATACTGGAGTGGAAGTGGGAGCATATCGCCATGGACTTTATTACAAAGCTACCGCGTACCGCGCCAGGGTATGATGCTATATGGGTGATAGTTGCTCGTTTGGCGAAGAGTGCTCACTTCCTTCTGATCCGCGAGACATATTCATCCGACAGGTTGGCTGATCTATTCATTAAAGATATTGTAACTCGTCATGGTGTTCCGATGTCTATTGTGTTTGATCGGGGCACTCGGTTTACATCTAACTTTTGGAAGAAATTCCATGATGCGATGGGTACGAGGTTACATATTAGCACAACTTATCATCCTCAGATGGATGGTTAGTTGGAGAGGACAATTCAGATGCTAGAAGATATGCTTCGGGCATGCATCATTGATTTTGGAGGAAGTTGGGATGAGCACTTACTGTTAGCTGAGTTCTCATATAAAAACAGTTATCATGCCAGTATCAGTATGCCCCCTTATGAGATGCTATACGATAGGAGATGTAGAACACCTTTTTGTTAGAGTGATATTGGTTAGAAGGAGTTGGGAAGTATTGAGATAATCTAGGCTACGACTAAGAAGCTTGAAAAGATCAAAGCCTTTATGAAGGCAACCAAAGATAGGCAGAAGTTGTATGCCGACAAGAGGCGAAGATTGATTGAGTTCCAGGAGGGTGATAGAGTCATGTTGAAAGTCTCACCTTGGAAAGGTATCATTCAGTTCTAGAAAATAGGGCAAGTTAAGCCCAAGGTACATAGGGCCTTTCCAAATCATTGCTCGAGTAGGAGAGGTGGCTTAGAGATTGGAGCTACCAGATGAGTTAAGTGGAATTCACCCAACATTCTATGTATCTCATTTGTGGAAGTGTTTGGTTGACGAGGATATAGTTGTACCACTGGAAGATATCGAGGTGGATGAACAACTCAATTAAGTGGAGCAACCAGTGGCGATCATTGATCGTAAGGAGAAGAGGTTAAGAAATAAAGTAGTTCCTCTCGTGCGTGTACAGTGGAAGCACAAGAAAGGATCTGAGTTTACGTGGGAGACTGAAAAAGAGATGAGGCAGCATTACCCATAAATGTTTGATGAATAACAGGTTTCGGGGACGAAACCTATATAGGGGGTGGACCTGTAACACCCGGTTATTTTTAAAGGTTATGAAAGAAAGAATAAAAGTGAAGGAAAAGAAATAAAGGTTATAAAACCAAGTTGAGGGGTAAAAGGTGTCAAAAGGATGAAAACTTTTAAAAGTTGGTGTAAAAGTGGGCATGGCCGCCCATAATGTACACACACACACACACACACTTTTCTTACGGTTTTAGAGAGAGAAAGTGAAGAAGAATTCGAGATTTGAAGCTCAAGAAGAAGAAGATCAAATTCAAGGTAAGAATTCATAGTTTTGTGGTGTTCTTAACCGGCCCATACCTCGGTTGTATGTGTTGGATTCTTTATGCCCAAGACACATAGAACATTGATGTGGTTAGTACGTTATGATCCAAGTCGGGTCATACCCAATAACAAGCTTAGCAAACACCAATTAATATTTAATTGATGATATGATCATGCAATTAAATAAATACACCAATTTAGAAAATGGGTTTTCTAAATAAGTTGCATATGAGATTGAACAAACTATATGGATATTTTGTTCATGGATATTATTTGTAATGTTGTTTAATTTAGTTAAATAACATCAAATAATAAAAGTGTGTATGTGTTATATAATTAAAAGGTTAATTATATAACTATCTTAAATAACTAGTTTATAAAAATTGGAGTTGGGTTTTGGGGGGAAAACCCCATCACAAGAAACCTAGCGGCCGCCCCTTTATGGGTGTGGTCTTGTTTTGTTTTGTGACTAAGTAATCCAAGAACAACACACACACACACACACTTAATCCTATCATCTCTCACACATATGCAAGAACCAAAAGGGGAAAACACTCTCTAATCTTGAAGTGGATCTCGGCTGAAAAGGGTTTTCAGCAGCCTTTGGATCTCGGCTGAAAAGTGTTTTCAGCAGCCCTTCTTGGTCGTTTTTGGTGGTGAAATCCTAGCAACAAAGGTTCTTGCTTGATGCTTGTGGGTATGGATGCTTGAGGACACCTTTCCTTGGTGTTTTGGTTATTCAACAACATCATATTCTTCACCAAAAATCATTTCTCTACAGCTTTACTAAAGGTAGTATGTATGGCTTTTTTTGGGTTGTTACTTCTTGTTGATAGCTATTTCAAACACATATAAATGATCCTATGTTCTTGGGTTTGTTGATGATATGTTATAAGCCTTATTTTCAGATTACTAATCATAATATTAAGGTTTTAATCCGCTGCGTTTTCAAGTTTAAATGGTTAAAATACTTTGATTAAGGTCCAACAAACCCAACATTGGCATCTAGAGCTGGATATATGGATGACTAGTTTAATTTGTCCTTGTAAAATTGGTTTTATGGGGCTTTAACAACCTTTTAGGGGCTGTTTTGTGGTGATGACTATAAATCCCCAACCTTTCAAGGTTATATCTAACATGCTTGTGATTAAACCTTGAAAGAAAGATATCAAGCGGTTGATTATGTTTTCTGTTTGGACAAAAGACCCTACATTCGTGGTTTATGTTGGATGAAAATTTAGGGTCATATGGGATTTATTTGGTTCTTGTATGTGTTATATGATGTTTCATATTGGTGCATAACCTAGCCTTGACCTTGTGTTGACTTGGTTTTGAATGGATGTTTTGTTTTGGTTGTATTCATTCTTATGGGTTGTAATAAGTATTCCTTTGTGCTTGTATTTGGATGTAATTTATTTATTCATTCATTTATGATGTAATAGATAGATTAAGTATGTTTTCTTTTATTAGAAAATTTGTATTAGGATATAAATTTTGTAAAAGAAGATGCACAAGATGGAAGCACAGAAGGAAGACATAAGAGAAGGACTTGAAGCATTTGGATGCAAGTTCAAGTGGGGGTCTTTGGAGATCTCATCTTTGTGTTGTGTTCAACCCTTAGGAAAGACCAAATGACAACACTTGTGATGGCAAACAAGTATTGTCAACATAGTGGCTATGGTTATGCACATGTGGTTGTTTGATATATGCTTGTTTGATTATTCATTTTATGTTGATTGTTTGATATATGGATATGCTTAACATTCTAAATAAATTATCATAACAAGCTGAATTTTTTTGGTTCCTAATCATTAAGTGACTAATAAAAGGTTGTTAAAAAGATTAATGATTTCAAAATAAAAGATGTTTTATTAAAAGAGAACCATAGGGTACCATGTATTTGAAAGCATGCGAATACAAGGTACATAGAGTTTTCATAACTAGAATTAATGGAAACTGAAATCCCTTTGGAAACAAGTTAAACGCCATCCTTTTACACGACACTCAAATCACTTGAGAACTAATTGTTCGATAAAGGTCACCTAACCACTTTTAGGGAACTTGTGTGTTTGAGGTGGTCTTAACATACTTGTGGGATAAAGGTCACCTAACCACTTGTATGTGTAAACTCACACGTGTGTGTAAGTAGGACCACTTGAATTGGAAACCATGTGCATAGGGTCACCGAAGCATGGCGTACAATGGTGTTGATGGGATTACATGTTGACTAAACATAAGATGTTTAACCGATCCCATAAAGCTAGAACTTGCAATAGGTTGCAATTGTCAAATGTTGACTACCTTGTTAATTTAAATAATGGGATAAAGGTCACCTAACCACCATTTAAATGTAACATTGGATTCTAGATTTTAATTATTAATTGTCTATGAGACGTGTAATTTTTCAGAAATACTAAAATGAACTTTGTAATTTTGAAGTAATGGTCGCAAACAACAATGCTACCACCCCGATCGTCCCTACCCTATCACTGAGAACCATCTTAGAAAGGGATCGTCTTAACCATAATAACTTTATGGACTGGTATCGAAACTTGAGAATTGTTCTCAAGCAAGAGAAAAGGGCCTATGTCCTTGACGATCCTATTCCTAACCAACCCGGCCCTAAGGATGTTGAGGCCTATGAGGATTGGCTTCAATACACTGAGGATTCTATGCAGGTTTCCTGCCTCATGTTGGGAACTATGATTCCCGGACTCCAAAAGGACTTGGAGCAACTTGGGGCATATGACATAATTACCCAGTTGAAGGAAATGTTCCTTCAACAAGCTAGGGTAGAGCGCTTCGAAACGGTCGAGCACTTCATGCGTGTCACATGGAAGAAACCCAATCGGTATTGTCTTATGTTCTTAAGATGAAAAGCCACGTTGATCGCCTCGAGTGGCTTAATTGTCCCGTCTCAAAGGAGTTGGCCACGGATTTGATCCTTAATGGCCTAACCAAAAGGTTTGAGATGTTCAAAATGAATTACAATATGAACAGGTAGGACAAGAGTATTGGTGAGCTTCACGCAATGCTCAAAACAGCCGAGATAGGAATGGGTAGAACGGTTCTACTTGTTCTCTCGATCAATGAGGGAGGCAATAAGAAAAGGCCATTCCTCGATCCCAAGGCAGATGTTGCTAAAGGAAAGGGGCACATCAAAGGAAAGGGGAAAGGAAAGGCTAAAGCGGAACCTCCAAAGCCTAAGCTTAAGAAGCCTAAGGTAATGGAGAAAGATCCATGCTTTAAGTGTGGAGAGATAGGACATTGGAAAAGGAATTGTCCAACCTATCTCAAAGAGTTGAGAAACAAGAGGGATGTTGGGCAAACCTCAAGCACAACTTTCATAATTCACATTGGTTGAAATGTTATTTCTTCAAACACATAGGTATTGGATACTGGATGTGGAACTCATATTTGCAATTTGTTGCAGGGGTTCAAAAGAAATAAGCACATCAAAAAGGGAGACACAAGTCTCTACATGGGCAACAGAGTAAAAGTTGATGTCGAAGCCCAAGGAGACAATATTTTGAAACTTTCAAATAGTTTGGAAGTTGTCATTAAGAACATTTTGTATGCTCCTAGTTTGACTAGGAACATAATTTTGATTTCCCTTTTAAAACAATGTGGTTATGAATTAAAGTTTGTTAACAATGGTATTTATGTTTGTATGGATGATGTATTTTATTTCAAGGCTATGCCTTTTAATGGAATCTATGAATTGGTTCATGATGATTCATCCTATAAATAGCTCATTATACCAAACAAGCACCAAGAAACTTAAAATGGGTTTAAGTGATTCTTATCTTTGGCATTGTTGTCTTGGTCAGATAAACAAGAATCAGATTCGAACACCTCAAAAGAATGGTCTTTTGAAAAGCAAATGAAAATGTTTCATTCGATAAGTGTGAATCTTGTTTACAAGCTAGATGACCAAGTCGCCCTTTAGTGGCACTAACGAGAGGGCAAAAGAATTATTGGGAATCATACATTCGGATGTATGTGGCCCTTTTAAAGACAATGACTAGAAATGGTGAAAGATACTTCATTACCTTTACCGATGATTATAGTCACTATGGTTATGTGTACATGATGTCACACAAACATGAAGCTTTTGAAATGTTCAAAACCTTCAAGAATGAAGTAGAAAATCAACTCAATAATACTATCAAAGTTCTTCGTTCAGATAGAGGAGGTGAATACCACAGTAATGCTTTTAGTACCATCTAAGAAGTTGTGGAATCGTCTAACAACTTACTCCACCTGGAACACCACTACAAAATGGTGTGTCTGAGAGGAAAAATCAAACCCTATTGGATATGGTTCGATCTATGATGGCTATAAGCTCACTACCTCTATCATTTTGGGGTTTCGCAATGCTCTCCGAGGCTCGTATTTTGAATATGGCCCTGACCAAGATAGTCGATTCACTAAGTGTATATTTGTTGGATAACCAAAGACTATATACGATACTACTTCTTTGATCCAACAGAGCAAGAGTAATTATTGCTCAAAAGGCTGAGTTCTTGGAAACTAAGTTCCTTATGGAAGGAATAAAGCATAGAATAGTGGAATTTGATAAGGAAAAAAATCCACAAGCCGATACACGTTTGGTTGACACTAGCAATCAACAAGAGGTTGTTGATGATGATCAAGAGGTTGATCAATACACGCAAAACGTTCGCAGATCTGGTAGAGTTAGCATTCCACTGAAAGATATGGATTTTTCATGAATGGATGCTATGTGGTTGACTCTGATGAGCCAACCACATACCATGAAGTAGTGTCCAATTCGGATTGTGACAAATGGCTAGATGCTATGAACGTTGAGATGCAATCCATGTATGACAATCAAGTTTGGGAATTGGTTGACCCTCCACTTAACTCCAAACCGGTTGGATGCAAGTGGGTTTCAAGAAGAAAATGGATATACATGGAAACTTGGATACTTACAAGCAAGACTTATAGCGAAAGGTTTCACTCAAAATCAAGGGGTTGATTATCATGAAATTTTCTTTCCTGTGGCAATACTAAAGTCAATTAGGATATTATTTGCCATAGCTACATATTATGACTATGAGATTTGGCAAATGGATGACAAAACCGCTTTTCTTAATGGACATCTCGAAGAGACTGTCCATATGATTCAGCTTGATGGTTTTGTCGGTCCACAACATCCTAAAAAGTGTGCAAGTTAAAGAAGTCAATCTATGGATTGAAACTAGCATCGAGAAGTTGAAATCAACGTTTTGATGAAGAGATTAAGAAATTTGGTTTCATCAAGAACGTTGACGATGCTCGTGTATATGAGAAGGCTTGTGGGAGCATAATAACATTCTTAGTAATTGTATGATTGATGACATACTACCTTTTGGAAATGATATTCCAACCATGGAAGGTGTCAAAACCTGGCTTGGAAGTTGTTTTTCCATAATATCTCGGTGAAGCCGCCTATATTTTGGAATAAAGATCTATATGTTGGGTTTGTTGAACCTTAGTCAAACTAGTTTAACCTTTAAACTATGAAAAACACAGCGGAATATAACCTTATAATTATCATTGTAATCTGAAAAATTAAGGCTAATAACATGACAACAACAAACCCAAGAACATAAGGATCATTTATATGTGTATGAACTAGCTATCAACAAGAAATAACAACCCAAAACAAGCCATACATACTACCTTTAGTAAAGCTGTAGAAAATGATTTTGGGTGAAGAAGATGATGTTGTTGAACATCCAAAACATCAAGGAAAGATGTCCTCAAGCATCCATACCCACAAGCACCAAGCAAACACCTTTGTTGCTAGTAGGATTTCACCACCAAAATGAACCTTGAAAGGCTGCTGAAAACCTTTCTTCCAACCGAGATCAAGCTGCTGAAAACCCTTTTCCAGCCGAGATTTACTTCTAGATTGGAGAGAGTTTTGCCTTTAGGTTCTTGCATATGTGAGAGAGATGAGAGGATGGAGAGTGTGTGTGAGTTCTTGGAGTATGGTGTTTCAAAACACGCAAGACACACACCCCAAAAGGGGCGGCCGAAACTTGTTCTAGAGATAGGGCTTTCCCCCCAAAACCAAAATCCAATTTTATTAAACCAATGTTTTAAAATAGATATATAATTAACCTTTTAATTATATAACATACACACACTTTTATTATTTGATGTTATTTAACTAAATTAAACAACATTACAAATAATATCCATGAACAAAATATCCATATAAGTTGTTCAATCTCATATGTAACTTATTTAAAAAACCCATTTTCTAAATTGGTGTATTTATTTAATTACATGATCATATCATCAATTAAATAATATTTGGTGTTTGCTAAGCTTGTTATTGGGTATGACCCGACTTGGATCATAACGTACTAACCACATCAATGTTCTATGTATCTTGGGCATAAAGAATCCAACAATCTCCCACTTGCACAAGATTCATAGCACATTAATGCAAGCAGTAAATACCGCCTAACAACGGTTTGCTACCCTTAATACGCATGACTGAAAGCCATTCAATAACATCATCCCCTTCAAGTATCCAACTTGAAACGATTTTGGTGAATTAATCATTTATCCTTTTGTTACAGATGTCATGTTAAATCCAAGGACATAGAATGAACATTCCTTGTTGATTTAACTTAATCAGGCCTTAGACATCTTACTCTCAACGAATAAGAGGAACAAATTCCATCTTGACTACATACGTTTTTCACAATCACCTCGTGTCACACCTAAACATACCCTTATGTACTGCCCATTATTTCAGAGCAGCGAATAAGTAGCTCAAGGTATAACATTTGGTGAATATCAAAACCCAATATGTATCTCAGGTCGGAGGATACCAAATGATATTCGCCTTTACTCAAAATTACTTATGATCAATCCTGAAGATTCCATGTAGTAAAATTGAGATGCGGGTCAGTCCAATATTTGTATCCCACAAATATCTATGAACCTTGGCAGCAACCAATTGCTCTATATTCATTCCTTATGAATATCCACCAATCGCCTTACGTTCATATTTGTTCCCACAAACATGACCGACTACGGACATTTAGAATAATAAACATATTCATGGATGTATACATGCTAAAATAAATATAACTCAAAATATCACAAGTATATAAAGAATTAAATATTACATTGTTTCAAAATTTTAATACTAAACAAATCAATTCCCGTCTCTAGAATATCGAAGTCCTAAGGAACAAGTATGACTATCATGCTTTGCCCTTTCAAGGAGCTTTGTGAGTGGATCCGCAATGTATTGATCGGTGTGAACTTTACGAATACATATTTTTCACTTTTCAACTTCATCCCGTATGTAGTTGAATTTCCGCTCAATGTGCCTAACCTTTTGAAGTGCACAGGGTACCTAGATTTATGCAATCGTACCCACATTATCACAAAAGGATCTCTAGGGGTCTTGAATGGTAGAGACCACCCTAGGTAGGTGATAAATTTCTTTATCCATGCAGCTTCATGAGCTGCTGATGATGCGGCTATGTATTCGGACTTTGTAGTGGACAATGCTACTCCATTCATAATGAAGGCATACCCCGATTGTGATCGAGAACCATCTCGAACGGTTTGGAACTCGCATCCATGTAACCCTTTACAACGAGTTCCTCTTCATCAGATCCATATATTAGAAACATTTCCTTAGTCCTCCTAAGGTATTTCAATATACTTTTAATAACCATCCAATGGCTATTACCTGGATTTTGCTGATATCTGCTCGTCATGATTAACGCTCATGACACGTCTGATCTAGAGCATATCATCGCATGATGGATCCTATAGCTGATGCATATGGGATGTCCTTCATTTGATCTTGCTCATCCTTTAGCTTGGACATTGAGATGTACTCAATATTGTCCCTCTTTGAATAGGTACCATACCTTTCTCAGAGTTTTTCCATCTTGAGCCTTTTCAAGACTTTATTAATATATGTACTTTGATTTAAACCTATCAACCGCCTCGATCTATCCCTATAGATCTATATTCCCAAAATATAGGCAGTTTCACCGAGATTCTATGGAAGAACAACTTCCAAGCCAGGTTTTGACACCTTCCATGGTTGGAATATCATTTCCAAAAGGTAGTATGTCATCAACATACAATACTAAGAATGTTATTATGCTCCCACTAGCCTTCGTATATACACAAGCCTCGTCAGCGTTCTTGATGAAACCAAATTCTTGATCTCTTCATCAAAACGTTGATTCCAACTTCTTGATGTTTGATTCAATCCATAGATTGACTTCTTTAACTTGCATTAGGATGTTGTGGATCAACAAAACCATCTGGCTGAACCATATGGACAGTCTCTTCGAGATGTCCATTAAAACAAGCGGTTTTGACATCCATTTGCCAAATCTCATAGTCATAATATGCAGCTATGGTAAATAATATCCTAATTGACTTTAGCATTGCCACAGGCGAGAAGGTTCATTATAATCAACCCTTTGAGTTTGATTGAAACCTTTTGCTACAAGTCTTGCTTTGTAAGTATCCAAGTTTCCATGTATATCTATTTTCTTCTTGAAACCCATTTGCATCCAACCGATTTGGAGTTAAGTGGAGGGTCAACCAATTCCTAAACTTGATTGTCATACATGGATTGCATCTCAACGTTCATGGCATCCAGCCATTTGTCACAATCCAAATTGGACATAGCTTCATGGTATGTAGTTGACTCATTGGAGTCAACCACATAGCATACATTCATGAAAGATCCATATCTTTCAGGTGGAATGCTAACTCTACCAGATCTGCGAACGTTTTGTGTGTATTGATCAACCTCTTGATCATCATCAACAACCTCTTGTTGATTGCTAGTGTCAACCAAACGTGTATCGGCTTGTGGACTTTGATCCTCATCAAAATTATTGTATTCTATACGTTATCCCTTCCATAAGGAACTTAGTTTCCAAGAACTCAGCCTTTCAAGCAAAAAAAAATACTCTTGCTCTGTTGGATCAAAGTAGTATCTTATAAAATCTTTGGGATATCCAACAAATATACACTTAGTGAATCAACTATCTTGGTCAGGGCCATATTCAAAATACGAGCCTCGAAGAGCAATTGCCAAACCCCAAAATGATAGAGGTAGTGAGCTTATAGCCATCATAGATTGAACCATATCCAATAGCGTTCGATTTCTCCTTTCAGACGCACCATTATGATGCGGTGTTCCAGGTGGAGTACTAAAAGCATCACTGTGGTATTCACCTTCTCTATCTAAACGAAGAACCTTGATAGTTTTATTGAGTTGATTTTCTACTTCATTCTTGAAGGTTTTGAACATTTCAAAAGCTTCATGTTTGTGTGTCAACATGTACACATAACCATAGTGACTATAATCATCGGTAAATGTAATAAAGTATCTTTCACCATTTCTAGTCATTGTCTTTAAAGGGCCACATACATCTGAATGTATGATACCTAATAAGTCTTTTGCCCTCTCGTTAGTGCCACTAAAGGGCGACTTGGTCATCTAGCTTGTAAACAAGATTCACACTTATCGAATGAAACATTTTCATTTGCTTTTCAAAAGACCATTCTTTTGAGGTGTTTGAATCTGATTCTTGTTTATATGACCAAGACAACAATGCCAAAGATAAGAATCACTTAAACCCATTTTAAGTTTCTTGGTGCTTGTTTGGTATAATGAGCTATTTATAAGATGAATCATCATGAACCAATTCATAGATTCCATTAAAAGGCATAGCCTTGAAATAAAATACATCATCCATACAAACATAAATACCATTTTTAACAAATTTTAATTCATAACCACATTGTTCTAAAAGGGAAATCAAAATTATGTTCTTAATGACAACTTTCAAACTATTTGAAAGTTTGAAAATATTGTCTCCTTGGGCTTCGACATCAACTTTTGCTCTGTTGCCCACGTAGAGACTTGTGTCTCCCTTCTTGAAGTGCTTATTTCCTATGAACCCCTGCAACAAATTGCAAAAAAGAGTTCCACATCCAGTATCGAATACCCATGTGTTTAAAGAAATAACATTTCAACCAATGTGAATTATGAAAGTTGTACATGAGGTTTGCCTAGCATCCCTCTTGTTTCTCAACTCTTTGAGATAGATTGGACAATTCCTTTTCAAATGTCCTATCTCTCCACACTCAAAGCATGGATCGTTCTCCATTACCTTAGGCTTCTTAGCTTAGTTTTGGAGGTTCCGCTTTAGCCTTTCCTTTCCCCTTTCCTTTGATGTACCCCTTTCCTTGGCAACATTTGTCTTGGGATCAGGGAATGGCCTTTTCTTTTTGCCTCCCTCATTGATCGAGAGAACAGGTAAAACCTTTCTACCCATCCCTGCCTCGGCTGTTTTGAGCATTACGTGAAGCTCACCAATACTCTTGTCCCACCCGTTCATATTGTAATTCATTATGAACGTCTCAAACCTTTTAGTTAGGCCATTAAGGATCAAATCCGTGGCTAGCTCTTTTGAGACGGGACACTTAAGCCTCTCGAGGCGATCAACGTGGTATTACATCTTAAGAACATAAGATGATACTGATTGGGTTTCTTCCATATGATACACATGAAGCGCTCGAACCGTTTCGTAGCGCTCTACCCTAGCTTGTTGAAGGAACATTTCCTTCAACTGGGTAATTATGTGATATGCCCTAAGTTGTTCCAAGTCCTTTTGGAGTTCAGGAATCATAGTTCCCAACATGAGGCAGGAAACCTGCATGGAATCCTTAGTGTATTGAAGCCAATCGTTGTAGGCCTCAACATCCTCAGGGTCGGGTTGGTCAGGAATAGGATCGTCAAGGACATAGGCCCTTTTCTCTTACTTGAGAACAATTCTCAAATTTTGACACTAGTCCATAAAGTTATTATGGTTAAGACGATCCCTTTCTAAGATTGTTCTCAGTGATAGGGTAGGGACGGTCGGGGTGGTAGCATTATTGTTTGCGGCCATTTCTACAAAATTACAAAGTTCATTTTAGTATTTCTAAAAAATTGCATTTTAATTATTAATACCCTTTACACGTCTCATAGACAATTAATAATTAAAATCTAGAATCCAATGTTACATTTAAATGATGGTTAGGTGACCTTTATCCCATTATTTAAATTAACAAGGTAGTCAACATTTGACAATTGCAACCTATTGCAACTTCTAGCTTTATGGGATCGGTTAAACATCTTATGTTTAGTCAGCATGTAAAATCCCATCAACACCATTGTACGCCATGCTTCGGTAACCCTATGCACATGGTTTCCAATTCAAGTCGTCCTACTTACACACACGTGTGAGTGTACACATACAAGCGGTTAGTGACCTTTATCCCACAAATATGTTAAGCTCACCTCAAACACACAAGTTCCCTAAAAGTGGTTAGGTGACCTTTATCCCACAAGTAGTTCTCAAGTGATTCGAGTGTCGTGTAAAAGGATGGTGTTTAACTTGTTTCCAAAGGGATTTCAGTTTCCATTAATTCTAGTTATGAAAACTCTATGTACCTTGTATTCGCATGCTTTCAAATACATGGTACCCTATGGTTCTCTTTTAATGAAACCTCTTTTATTTTGAAATCATTAATCTTTTTAATAACCTTTTATAGTCACTTAATGATTAGGAACCAAAAATTCAGCTTGTTATGATAATTTATTTAGATTGTTAAGCATATCCATATATCAAACAATCAACATAAAATGAATAATGAAACAAGCATATATCAAACAACCACATGTGCATAACCATAGCCACTATGTTGACAACACTTGTTTGCCATCACAAGTGTTGTCATTTGGTCTTTCCTAAGGGTTGAACACAACACAAAGATGAGATCTCCAAAGACCCTCACTTGAACTTGCATCCAAATGCTTCAAGTCCTTCTCTTGTGTCTTCCTTTCGTGCTTCCATCTTGTGCATCTTCTTTTACAAAATTTATATCCTAATACAAATTTTCTAATAAAAGAAAACATACTTAATATATCTATTACATTGCCATTGAATGAATAATAAATTACATCTAAATACTAAACACAAAAGAATAATATTACAACCTATTATGAATGAAATCAACCAAAACAAACATCCATTCAAAACCAAATCAACACAAGGTTAAGGCTAGGTTAAGCACCAATATGAAACATCATATACAACATTCAAGAACCAAATAAATCCCCATATGACCCTAAATTTTCAGCCAACATAAACCAAGAATTTAGGGTCTTTTGTCCAAACAAAAAAACATAATCAACCACTTGATATCTTTCTTTCAAGGTTTAATCACAAGCATGTTAGATATAACCTTGAAAGGTTGGGGATTTATAACCATCACCATAAAACAGCCCCTATAAGGTTGTTAAAGCCCCATAAAACCAATTTTACAAGAACAAAAGAAACTAGTCATCCACATATCCGGCTCTAGATGCCAATGTTGGGTTTGTTGAACCTTAGTCAAACTAGTTTAACCTTTAAACTATGAAAAACGCAGTGGAATATAACCTTATAATTATCATTGTAATCTGAAAAATTAAGGCTAATAACATGACAACAACAAACCCAAGAACATAAGGATCATTATATGTGTATGAACTAGCTATCAACAAGAAATAACAACCCAAAACAAGCCATACATACTACCTTTAGTAAAGCTGCAGAAAACGATTTTGGGTGAAGAAGATGATGTTGTTGAACAGCCAAAACATCAAGGAAAGATGTCCTCAAGCATCCATACCCACAAGCACCAAGCAAACACCTTTGTTGCTAGTAGGATTTCACCACCAAAATGAACCTTGAAAGGCTGCTGAAAACCTTTCTTCCAGCCGAGATCAAGCTGCTGAAAACCCCTTTCCAGCCGAGATTTACTTCTAGATTGGAGAGATTTTTGCCTTTAGGTTCTTGCATATGTGAGAGAGATGAGAGGATGGAGAGTGTGTGTGAGTTCTTGGAGTATGGTGTTTCAAAACAAGCAAGACACACACCCCAAAAGGGGTGGCCGAAACTTGTTCTAGAGATAGGGTTTTACCCCCAAAACCAAAAACCAATTTTATTAAACCAATGTTTTAAAATAGATATATAATTAACCTTTTAATTATATAACATACACACACTTTTATTATTTGATGTTATTTAACTAAATTAAACAACATTACAAATAATATCCATGAACAAAATATCCATATAAGTTGTTCAATCTCATATGCAACTTATTTAGAAAACCCATTTTCTAAATTGGTGTATTTATTTAATTGCATGATCATATCATCAATTAAATAATATTTGGTGTTTGCTAAGCTTGTTATTGGGTATGACCCGACTTGGATCATAACATACTAACCACATCAATGTTCTATGTATCTTGGGCATAAAGAATCCAACACTATAGGGATAGATCGAGGAGGTTGATAGGTTTAAATCAAAGTGCATATATTAATAAAGTCTTGAAAAGGTTCAAGATGGAAAAACTCTAAGAAAGCTATGGTAACTATTCAAAGAGGGGCAATATTGAGTACATCTCGATGTCCAAGCTCAAAGGATGAGCAAGATCGAATGAAGGACATCCCATATGCATCTGCTATAGGATCCATCATGTATGAGATGATATGCACTAGACTGGACGTGTCATGCGCGTTAAGCATGACAATAATAGCCATTGGATGGTTATTAAAAGTATATTAAAATACCTTAGGAGGACTAAGGAAATGTTTCCAATATATGGATCTGGTGAAGAGGAACTCGTTGTAAAGGGTTACATGAATGCGAGTTCCAACCGTTCGAGATGATTCTCGATCACAATCAGGGTATGTCTTCATATGAATGGAGTAGCATTGTCCACTACAAAACACGAATACATTGCCGCATCATTAGCAGCTTAGGAAACTGCATGCATAAAGAAATTTATCGCCTACCTAGGGTGGTCTCTACCATTCAAGACCCCTAGAAATCCTTTTGTGATAATGAGGGTACGATTGCATAAATCAGGTACCCTGTGTATTTCAAAAGGCTAGGCACATTGAGTGGAAATTCAACTACATAAGGGATGAAGTTGAAAAAGGAAGGATATGTATTCGTAAAGTTCACACCGGTCAAAACATTGCGGATCCACTCACAAAGCTCCTTAAAAGGGCAAAGCATGAAAGTCATACTTGTGCCTTGGACTTCGATATTGTAGTGACTGGAATTGATCTGTTTAGTATTAAAATTTTGGAACAATGTAATATTTAACTCTTTATATACTTGTGATATTTGGAGTTATATTCATTTTAGCATGTATACATCCATGAATATGTTTATTATTCTAAATGTCTGTAGTCGGTCATCTTTGTGGGAACAAATATGAACGTAAGACTATTATGAACATGGATTGATGGATATTCATAAGGAATGAATATAGAGCAATTGGTTGCTGCCAAGGTTCATAGATATTTGTGGGATACACATATTGGATTGACCCGCATCTCAATTTTACTACATGGAATCTTCTAGATTGATCATAAGTAAATTTGAGTAAAGGCAAATATCATTTGGTATCCTCCAACCTGAGATACATATTGGGTTTTGATATTCACCAAATGTTATACTTTGAGCTAGTTCTTCACTGCTCTGAAATAATGGGCAGTACATAAGGCTATGTTCAGGTGTGACATGAGGTGATTATGAAAAACATATGTAGTCAAGATGGAATTTGCTCCTCTTATTCGTTGAGAGCAAGATGTCTAAGGCCTGATTAAGTTAAATCAACAAGGAATGATCATTCTATGTCCTTGTATTTAACATGACATCTGTAACAAAAGGATAAAATGATTGATTCATATAAATCATTTCAAGTTGGATACTTGAAGGGGATGATGTTATTGAATGGCTTTCAGTCATGCGTATTAAGGGTAGTAAGCCGTTGTTAGGCGGTATTTACTGTTGGCATCAATCTTCTATGAATCTTGTGCAAGTGGGAGATTGTTGGATTCTTTATGCCCAATACACATAGAACATTGATGTGGTTAGTACGTTATGATCCAATTCGGGTCATACCCAATAACAAGCTTAGCAAACACCAATTAATATTTAATTGATGATATGATCATGCATTAAATAAATACACCAACTTAGAAAATGGGTTTTCTAATTAACTTGCATATGAGATTGAACAAACTATATGGATATTTTGTTCATGGATATTATTTGTAATGTTGTTTAATTTAGTTAAATAACATCAAATAATAAAAGTGTGTATGTGTTATATAATTAAAAGGTTAATTATATAACTATCTTAAATAACTAGTTTATAAAAATGGAGTTGGGTTTTAGGGGGAAAACCCCATCTCAAGAACCTAGCGGCCGCCCCTTTATGGGTGTGGTCTTGTTTTGTTTTGTGACTAAGTACTCCAAGAACAACACACACACACACTTAATCCTCTCATCTCTCACACATATGCAAGAACAAAAAGGGGAAAACACTCTCTAATCTTGAAGTGGATCTCGGCTGAAAAGGGTTTTCAGCAGCCTTTGGATCTCGGCTGAAAAGTGTTTTCAGCAGCCCTTCTTGGTCGTTTTTGGTGGTGAAATCCTAGCAACAAAGGTGCTTGCTTGATGCTTGTGGGTATGGATGCTTGAGGGCACCTTTCCTTGGTGTTTTGGTTATTCAACAACATCATATTCTTCACCAAAAATCATTTCTCTACAGCTTTACTAAAGGTAGTATGTATGGCTTTTTTTGGGTTGTTACTTCTTGTTGATAGCTATTTCAAACACATATAAATGATCCTATGTTCTGGGTTTGTTGATGATATGTTATAAGCCTTATTTTCAGATTACTAATCATAATATTAAGGTTTTAATCCGCTGCATTTTCAAGTTTAAATGGTTAAACTACTTTGATTAGGTCCAACAAACCCAACAGTATGCTTATGTGTGTTCTCGTGTTTGTTTGTGTGTGTTTTGGTGGGTTTTAGGTGTTGAACTTGTAGAAACGGGTTTTGAAGGTGTAAGGCCCTGTTCCCGGAAACCTTACAGTTGGTCAATCACAACAGTTAAAACATTAAACATTATAATTATACAAACTTAAGCAACGGAAATAATTTATCAAAAACCATTCATATCATTTAACCACTGTTGTTGAGCAATACATCATCATTTAACTGATTACAAAAGAATTGTTTTACTGCATTACAAAACAACAGCAACATAAAATACGAATGGATGTCAGTCTTTCCCTGCCGAGTGGCTTCACCCTCGTGCCATCCTCAGCAATAATTACCTGCCAAATGAAAATGTATAAAAGTCAGCGTTGCTCAGTGAGTTCTAGTTTCAAAAGGTGATAAAATACTTTCTGTATGTTGTATATGAAAATACTCTTTCTATGAAATACAACTCTTTACTGTGTATGCGAGAACGCATTAACTATATGAATAGATACTGTTCGTTCTCTTTACTGTATGCCTTGTATGTTCTGTAATCTTTTATCTTTATCTTTCACTTTCTGTATGGAACAATGAGCAATACCCTAAACTGTATGCGTGTTGAATACTGGTGATGGGCCATCTATATCCCTCAAGAGGGTTTTGTTTACTGTATACAAGGCCGACCCAAACACCTAGGGTACGCTACAAAGGCCATGTGTGCATAATAGGGTAGCTAACCCGCAGCACGGTTGAGCTAACGACAACACGGTCGTGTACCTCCTGTAAGCTTGCAAGACTTGTTAATATTTTATTAATGTTCCTCTTCTTTTCTTTATTGCTCTTTCTCTTTATTATTACGATATACTTTACGTTACGATAATAACATACCACGTAAAGTCACACACTATAAGTAATAATAATAGCAATAATAATAATAAAGAACAATCATAATCATGCATGAAACTCATCATTAAAAAGCCCTAGTCAAACCTTGATCAAAACCCTAAAAGCACAGACTCCCAAAAATTCTGTATAAATTTCTAAGTGTTTAGGCGCTTTGACACTATTTGGGCGCATGAGCCCTGTTTGGGTGTTTCACTATTATGTAGGCGCATCAGTCAACACTTAACTGCTTTAACTCTTAGGCGCATGAACAATTCAGGCACATGGGCACTATTCAGGTGCATGAACACTTAGGCGCATGGGTCATTCAGGCGCATGGACACTTAGGCGTATGGCCACTTGGGCGCATGGGCACTATTGGGGTGCATGGCCCTATACTTAGTCATCCGACTACTATTTCTAGGCGCATAAACCACTGTTCAGGTGCATGGGTTATACTTAAATTCTTCTAAGGCATTTCCAGGCGCATGAGCCTTATCTAGGCGCATGGACCTTCTGTTCAACATATTTCTAGTATATTTTCGAACCCAATCATCAAACTCATCTGTTTTAAGCTTAATATGGCTATGCTAAACATGAACAACCTATAAGCATTCAAGAATCATCCTCCAACATGCATAATACCTACGGGTATACATACATAAACATTGTAAAATCAATTTAATACATTTTCAGCCCCAAAGATAGTTTAAAACAAGTAAAAACGGTCTAGAACTCACCTGATGCAACTTGGGTGTTTCTTCCTTTCAAACCCTTTTGTAACTGAGTCCAAACACCTAAAAACACCACCAAACACACACACCTGAGCACATGCACAAACACATAAGCACATAAGCATATAACCAGGATAAACCCATAATAAATACTTAAAAACCACGAATTCTTACCTTGAATTTGATTTCTTCTTTTCTTCTTCTTCAAAACCCGAAGTTCTGCTCTCTTTTCTCTCTAATCCGATTGAAAAGGTGAAAAGTAACATGGTGTGGGCGGCCATGTTGCTTTTGTACTAACTTTTATTCTTTTTGTCCTTTTGACACTTTTAACCCCTTAACTCGGGTTAAGTTGTATTTCCTACTTTTGTTCTTTATTCCTTATCGTTCTTTTAAAAGAATAACCGGGTGTTACAAGTCCACCCCCATTAAATGGGTTTTGTCCTTGAAACCTGTTATTCTTCGAACAAACGTGGGTAATGTTATTCTTCGAAGAAACGGGTGTTACAAGACTGGCCCTATGTGCATAATAGGGTAGCTAACCCGCAGCATAGTTGAGCTAACGACAACACGGTCGTGTACCTCCTGTAAGCTTGCAAGACTTGTTAACATTTTATTAATGTTCCTCTTCTTTTCTTTATTGCTCTTTCTCTTTATTATTACGATATACTTTACGTTACGATAATAAACATACCACGTAAAGTCACACACTATAACTAATAATAATAGCAATAATAATAATAAGGAACAATCATAGTCATGCATGAAACTCATCATTAAAAAGCCCTAGTCAAACCTTGGTTAAAACCCTAAAAGCACAGACTCCCAAAAATTCTGTAAAAATTTCTAAGTGTTTAGGCACTTTGACACTATTTGGGCGCATGAGCCCTGTTTAGGAGTTTCATTACTATGTAGGCGCATCAGTCAACACTTAACTGCTTTAACTCTAAGGCGCATGAACAATTTAGGCGCATGGGCACTATTCGGGCACATGAACACTTAGGCGCATAGGTCATTCGGACGCATGGACACTTAGGCGCATGGGCCACTTGGGCGCATGGGCACTATTGGGGTGCATGGCCCTACACTTAGTCATCCGACTACTATTTCTAGGCGCATGAACCACTGTTCAGGTGCATGGGCTATACTTAAATTCTTCTAAGGCATTTCTAGACGCATGAGCCTTATCTAGGCGCATGGACCTTCTGTTCAACATATTTCTAGTATGTTTTCAAACCCAATCATCAAACTCATCTGTTCTAAGCTTAACATGGCTATTCTAAACATGAACAACCAATAAGCATTCAAGAATCATCATCCAACATGCATAATACCTATGGGTATACATACATAAACATTGTAAAATCAATTTAATACATTTTCAACCCCAAAGATAGTTTAAAACAAGTAAAACCGGGGTCTAGAACTCACCTGATGCAACTTGGCTGTTTCTTCCTTTCAAACCCTTTTGCAACTGAGTCCAAACACCTAAAAACACCACCAAACACACATACCCGAGCACATGCACAAACACATAAGCACATAAGCATATAACCGAGATAAACCCGTCATAAATACTTAAAAACCACGAATTCTTACCTTGAATTCGATTTCTTCTTTTCTTCTTCTTCAAAACCCGAAGTTCTGCTATCTTCTTTCTCTAATCCGATTGAAAAGGTGAAAAGTAACATGGTGTGGGCGGCCATGTTGCTTTTATACTAACTTTTATTCTTTTTGTCTTTTTGACACTTTTAACCCCTCAACTCAGGTTCAGTTACATTTCCTACTTTTGTTCTTTATTTCTTTTCGTTCTTTTAAAAGAATAACTGGGTGTTACAAAAGGAAGTCATACCCAAGAGCTGCTAAGGTGAGTCCTAGAATCCCCTTTTTACATGTTTTATACTAATTTTGGGGCTGGAAATGCATGTATGAACATTTTAAAAAATGGGTAGTCACCCGTATGTATGTGTCATTCGGGTGAGTTTGATTTTGGGTGATATATGATGTTACGATGTTGCCATGTTCTTGTTTTAATGCTTAGAATGTATGATTTAAGCTTTGAACATGTTAGATGATGATTGGGGACTGAATTAAGTTGTTTAAGTGTGAATTAGACTGCCCATGCACCTAAATAAAGGCCCATGCACCCAACGATATAAACTGTCTAAGTGTCCCCATGCACCCGAAGTTCATGCGCCCAAATAGTTCCTATGCGCCTAGGAATAGGCTAAATTTGACTAAGTGTCCAGACGCCTAGAAAGCCCATGTGCCCTAGCACTCATGCATGTGCATAGTGCCCATGCGCCTATGACTTAGAAAATTTTTTGAGATTTTGGGGAAAATGTAAATGGTAGGCTTTTACTTGGGAGGTTCTCGAGGGATATATAAGTTGACCTTTTGAAGTCATAATATGGCATGTATGATGATGTGTGATTGATGCTGTGTTTATACAAGATGATAATGTATGATGATTATGTATGTTATGTATGATATGTTCCTTATTACGTATGATGACGTGACTTTACGTGGTGTAATTATGATAATGAACGTAAAGTATTATCTTCACGAAGCACAAGATTTAAGATAATGGAACTAGAACATAATGAACGAATGAAAAGTCTTTCAAGCAAATGAAAGGAGGTTCACACTCACCGAGAGTTGTTAGCTGAACTGTGTCTTTATAGCGTGCGATCTTGGCTAACCCATAAGGGTTCACACACAAGGGAGTTAGTCTATGTGACTACTCCATACATGCGATATGTGCGAAACAAGGTCCTTGTCACTTAACCCTAGATGATATAGCTTTGTGCTCAAGAGGGGGGGGGGGGGGCTTAGGCATACGACAGGACCTAGATAAAAGTAAAAGATAACAAATGTACGAAAAGTGCGATAAGTATGAAATGTGCGAAACGTGCGATATGTACGAAATAAACGATGATGAAAGATACTAATTATTACCTTGATGTACGTATGATGTGTGATCACGTGCGATAGTAAAGAAAATGTTTTAACGGATAAAAGGTAATATAATGTTTTTGTAAAACTAGAACTCACTCAGCAACAATGACTTTTATGTATTTTTTAGTTGGCAGGTGATTGTTGCTGGGTATGGCACGGGATGGCTACTTGGCTTATTTTGAATGGCATCCATTTTATGATACGATAATGTTTTTGCATTGAAATACGAACGAACGATATTTTGTAATGAATGTTATATAGTTTTGCAAAATCGATTATTTATATGAAATGAAATGGTTGTTTAAAATGATTCGCTGTAATGTTTTAGTAAAATTAATGTAAATTATATGTTTTATGTGCGATGATTGACCAGCTGTGAGCATCCATGGAACGGAGCCTTACTATTGTCTTTTGACTTGTGACTATGATATGCCATAACTCACATCCTAATATATTACAGAAAGGATAAAAAGTACGAAGCATAAAGTTATAGACTCTTAACCTTAATCTAAAGTTGAAAAAACATGGACGTTTTCACCAACTTATACAAGTTGGTGGGTCTTTAGAGTTGCAGTAGAAAGTGAGTCAGCTTTATGCAAAAGTTGATCAAAGAAAGCATGTCTTCTTTGTCTTCGAAAGAAATAAGTATTCACTTCACTAGCTTTGAAACACTTTTGTCTTTGAAGCTTTGGAAGACGTCATCTTTGGATTCGAAAGATTTTGACTTTGGTTTCGGAAGATTTTACACTTAGAATATTATTCTATGAAGAGTGTAAAACTTCCAAAGTAACTTTTACCTTGTTCACAAATGCATGCATACTAGAAGCTCTTTGGTTGCTTTGGTTACATCAGTCTTTCTAAAATAGCCTTTCTAATATAAAACAAAAATAACAAAAATAATAATAAAAATAAAAACACAAAAGTGTTCCGTTTGTTCCCCTCTATCATTAAAAAATAAAAAATTATAAAAATTCTTGTTTTTTTACGAATGTCATTTTACACATATGTAATACCTGAAATTACACATGTGTAAAATATGTTTTACATATATATAATGACTAATTTATACATGTGTAAATAACTTAATATATATATATATATAGCAGCAATGGTTGGTGATGATAACTTAATTGATTAGAGAGTGACATATATATATATATATATATATATATATATATATATATATATATATATATATATATATATATATATATATAATATATATATATATATATATTATATATATATATATATATATATATATATATATATATATTGAAGATCTAGTTAGGTTGGACTCACCTTAGAATAAATTATTTTTATATTTGATTTTAATAGGATAAATATTAGTTTACTTTTGTAAGTTTGATGTTTTGTTTAGTTTTGCTGCCCAATGAAACTATGAGAGAAACTATAATTTCGCTCATAGTCAGCTGCAAGTTTCACCCTGCGAAACTATTAGTCTAAGCTAGGCGAAACTATGTTTTTGGCAATATAGTTTCACTCACAGCAAAACTATCATTACTATTTGATCTTGTTTATTATTGGGCATCCTTGCAAAAACCCTAATCATTTATTCTTGTTGCAAGTGTCCATTGTAAGCTACTTTATCACAAAATTATATTGAGCTTTGTTACTTTTATTGTATTGGATCATTATTGCTATATGTTGAATACTTTTGGGTTCTTCTTTTCATCATAATGTTTGTTGTTTGTTGTTATTGTTGATATTGAATGATTCAACCTCTCAAGGGTACTAAAATTCAATCAAATGGACCAACAAAATAGTATCAGGGCCTTTGTGCTCTTGATTGTTTGAGTTCAATATCAATATTTCATCAATTCCAGATCAACTTCGAGTGTATTTGATATGGAATTTGATTAAAATTTGTTTGTTATTGGTTGAGAAAGGCTTGGAAATCATCAGATATCAAGTTCATTGAGATTTGGGTGATTTCAGATTGATTTCATGTTTGAAAAGTTTTTTAGATTTATCGGGCGAAATTGGAGTTCTTCCAGTGAAATTACCATCTTCATCATGCGAAACTACAAGTGTTTTGCACTTTGTGGTTGTTTTGAGAATCCCTATGAAAGTATAGTTTTAAACAAAAGTTCAACAGTGCTTGTGTTCAACTTCCAAGTAAAATTGCTACCGAAATTACATGCGAAACTAGCTCACTCCTATGAAACTGCTTTTTCTTCTGTGAAACTAGCATGTCAAAGATGACTACTCTCACTCTTGCTGATCTAGTAAGTGTGGCATCCAACAGACCCCCGAGACTCATCAACGGATACAATTTTGAAGATTGGAAGAGATGTCTTAAAGCATTTTTCTTCTACACTTATCATAATCAATGGGAATCAATCATCTCTGGTCCACACATACCAATCGTTACTATTTGTGATGTAGTTTCTCAAAACAAGGACCTAGCTACGTTCAACGAAAGAGATCTACAATTGATTGACAGAGATCAAAAAGCTTTGCAACATTAACTCTATGTCTTGAAACAGACATCTACAATCATTTTACTAAACACAAGAATGCTAAGTCTCTTTTTGATGCTCTCTGTGAGTTTATGATGGAAATGATGAGTTGGTAAAAGACAAGGGTATTCAAGCTGAAAGGAGTTTAACTCTTTTGTGGGATACAAGAACGGGAGTCTCACTGATCTCACAAATCATTTTCTGAGAGTTTCCAGCATGTTGAAGAAATATGATGAGAAACTTTCTAATAGTGAGCAAGTAAACAGGTTGTTGGACTCACTTCCACCATAGTGGAGTTTGCAAGTGAGGATGTTGAAGCAAGAAAGAAGTTTCACTGATTACAAGGTTATGGACATCATTAATAAGCTTAAATCATTCGAGTTAGACATGTATAGAAGGGAGTTTAATCAGACCATGATGCCATCATCTGGGTTTACTTAGAATGCTGCATTACTTACTTCCACTACAAGCTCTCCAATGCATGCATCAAAACAAGGTGGAGTGAATACTGGTGATCATTCTGGTGGTAGTGTTAATTTTGGTAGAGATCAAGCTAACTTGAAAGCAAGTGTTAGAACATCAATTTCATCTTAAGTGATGGCACCGTTTGGCATGTTCGTGCAGAGTTATGAAGCGTTAATGGCAGGAGAATTGAAAGGGAAAGGAATGACCATGGAGGATATGTATCAGGTGGATCCTGATGATCTAGTAGAGGCTGACATTTAGTGGCGAATGGTGATGTTGACTCTTAGAGCCTGAAGATTTATGGAGAGAACTGGTAGAAAGAATTTTGGAGGTCAAAACTCTAACTCCAAATTAGGCTTTGATAAATCCAAACTAAGGTGCTTTAATTGCAAGCCAAGTAGGACACCTCAAACGAGAATGTCCATTGCCGATTGTCACTGATCCTAGCAATTGAGGAGTCCTGAGATTAGCTTCCAGCAGAGATAAGGAAGAAATGAAACAAAAGAAGAGACAATCTTGATTTCTAATTTTAACTGGAGTGCAGAAGTAGAAGAGACGAGTGAAGAAATTAATCAAGCGTTGGTTGCTGAGATTGTTGAAGAGAAGGAGAAGGTGAACTATGAGGAAGAATTTGATCCATTTAAAGAATTTAGAGGTGAAGCTAAAGAAATTAAGGATGGTGACAAGTGTGTATAGAAGGTTAAAAATATGACTTGAAAGCTTTGGTAGCAGAAAAGGTGGTGATGGGACTTCCATATGAGGTAATTCAGGATATGTGTTCTTCATCCTGCAAAATAAGATTACTTGGAGTGTATAAAGCAAATCGTCTGTTAACCGATAATGAAAAGGACTTAAAATGAATTAATGGAGAGCTTAAAATAGACGAGTCAAAATATTTTGTTAAATTAAATGAAGCTTTAAAAGAAAATAATCATTTAAAAAGAATCGTTTTGGAAAGAAATGTTGAAATTAACGCTTTGACTGAAAAGGTTGCACTTGCTGAGTTTGTAACAAACAAACTTCATTCAAAGCTTGACAAATGGACAAATTCTAGGATGAAACATGATGATTTGTGCAAATCACAAAGGGGGGCTAGGATTAAAACAAGTTTGGGTTATGAAGCCGCTAAGGTTTATCCTCCTCCTAATACTTACTATTATTCACCTATGCCTGTTCCGCATCCTTCTAATAATTTAATTAAAATAGATACTAATAGCCTATCTGCAGGTTTAGAAGGTGTGAACACTAAGCACGTACATGAGTATGGTTGTGGATCGACTAGTGGGCTTGGATGCAATAATTTTAGTACACTTGAACCTCGGCATTTTGTTTTAGATCATAATTCTAGCTTAAGTTCTATTTTTGTTTTAGAACGACCTATTTTAGACAATGTTTCATCTTGTTCTAGTGATGTTTCTATCTCTTCTTTAAATCTTTTGAGTTGTAATGATGATGTTTCTTCTGATTGTGTTAATTCTGATGTGAGTGATTCTGCTATCAAGCATAAGGAGAAAACAAAAAGCAATTGTTTTGAAAAATCCTTTTCTCACCCCATCCCGTCTTTTACCCCAACTAATATTTCATTATCAAGTGAAAGGGTAACGTCATCATCTCATGCAAGTACAAGTGGTACAAATACCACATGTACTTCTGATGAAAATTCATCAACTTATGTAAATAATCATTCTTTTTTAAATAAAAACAGACCTTGAGACATGTATGAGACTTATAGTGATGTTTATTCTAGATTGTCTGAATGTGATAAGGAAATATACATTGATAAAATTCCTATCTTGTTGCATAACAGACCTAGATTAAAATCACATTGTTTTAGGTGTGGTAAAGATGATTATGTAGTTAAGCATTGTCCCGAGCTTCATCATAGACATATTCACAAGAATTCGTTTGGGAGTAGATTAACTCATTTGGTTAATAATTTCTTTTGCAAGAAATCATCTACGCCACCACCTAAAGTTGTTCAATCATGGGTTCCAGTTTCACCCGGTTAATCTATCCTTTGTATTTTTGCAGGAGTCATCCACTAAAGTTGTAAATAGTGTATGGCATGTTGATAGTGGATGCTCCAAACACATGACGGGATTGAAGGATTTGACAAATTATCGCATAATCAATGGAGGATATGTCGTGTTTGCTGGCAACAAAAAAGGAGGAAAAATGATTGACCAAGGAGAGGTTTCCAATGGCTCTCTTACTCTAGAAAAACTCAGTTATGTGTCTAAACTAGCTTTCAATCTGTTGATTGTCTCCCAAATTTGTGATAAGGACATTCCGGTCTTATTTAAGTCCAATGAATGTCTCTTTCTAAAGTCCGAGATTGATATTCCAGAGGAGATGGTGCTTATGCGGGTTCCAAGAAAGAATGACACACATGAAAGTCTCTCCTATGGATTCAAAGATTAGGCCACATGATTTTTCCAGGTATTCCTAGGCGAGATTTTTGGCCCATAAAGGAGAAGCTGCTGAAGAGCTACAGAAGTTGATTCTTTCTATTGAAATGATAAGGAGGAAGGTTATGGCTATTCGAAGTGATAATGGTACTGAATTTCAAAATCAAATCTTTGATTCCTTTTGTGCTGGTAAGGGTATTCTGAGACAGTTCAGTGCTGCGAGAACACCTCAGCAAAATGGTGTTGCTGAAAGAAAGAATCGAACCCTTATTGAAGTTGCTCGTACTATGCTGATTGAGTCCTCTCTACCCATTATCTTCTGGGTAGAGGCAGTGAACTGTGCTTCCTATATTCTTAACAGAGTGCTAATAGTCAAATACAAAATAAAGACTCCATATGAACTGTTCCATAAGAGGAAGCCTTTGATTGATTTCTTTCGGCCATTTGGATGCTCGTGTACTTTACTAAATACCCAGACACAAAAGGCGAAATTCGGTGTTGTTTCTGATGAGTGTTACTTTGTCGGCTACTCCTCTTCTCAGAAAGCTTATCGGCGTATAACAAGAGGACCCGTATTGTGCAAGAGCCTTTCTATGTTGATTGGCAGGAATCTAAGTCCTCTGATGTCCGATCAGAACCTGCATGGTTCTTTGACTCCAATATGTTTTTCAACTCATTTAATATTCCAGCTTTTGACGATGATGTGTCCACTTCTTCTGTTCAAACAAACATCATACCTCCAGATCCATTACCCATTGTTCCTCCTATTCATCAAGCTACATCTGTTGATGTTGCATCTTTATCATCATCCTTTGACATTCCACCCCTATCTGCTTCCACATCTCTTCCTTCGTCACCCTCATCTACCTCATCTCAGCCTGTCTCATCCACATCACCAATTGATTTTATCCAACCATCTTCCTCTCCATCATCTACCTATCAACAACCCATTAACCAACTTCTTCAAATACCCTACCCTTAACCACTGATTTCAAAACCCTGAAAGACCACCCCCATGATAACATTATAGGAACTATCACTAATGGAGTTTGGACATGAAATCAATCTGGTTTGATTAATTTATGCATATTCTCTTGTTTTATATCCCAAATTGTACCAAAGAATGTTCATACAGCTTTTCAGGATCCTTGTTTGGTTGAATCGATGCAATTAGAGCTGTAACAGTTCAAGAAGCTCAAGGTGTGGACCTTGCTTGATCTCCCACCAAACAAATGCCCAATAGGCATGAAATGGGTGTTCAAGAACAAACCTAATGAATGTGGTATTATGGTTAGATTCAAGTCAAGATTGGTGGTTCAGGGAATTGCACAAGAATAGGGGATTGATTACACGGAAGTCTTTGCTCCCGTAGCCCATCTTGAAGCTATTCGGTTTCTGGCTCATGCCGCCAACAAGCAGTTCAAAGTCTATCAGATAGATGTCAAATGTGCATTTCTCTAGGGAGACATTGACAAAGAGATATATCTGTGTCAACCACCAGGGTTTGAGGATCCCGACTTTCCCAAGTTTACAAGCTTCATAAGTCCCTTTATGGTCTTCATCAAGCTCTTCGCATCTAGTACGAGACTCTAACACAATATTTCCTAAGTAATGGTTTTTCTCATGGCATCATTGATATGATGTTAGTAAAAAAGGAAGCGGATTGTGAGATGTTTATTGTACAAGTCTATGTTGATGATATTATTTTTGGCTCCACCAATCTAAAGTTGTGTCGGGTCTTTGAAGAGGTATGCGCAGTCATTTTAAAATGAGCATGATGGGGGAGATGTGCTTTTTTCTTGGGTTGTAGGTTGAACAAAAGCCACAAGGAATTCTCATTTATCAGGAGAAGTATATTAAAGAAATTCTAAAGAAATTCAAGATGGATGATGCTTCTCCTCAACTAACTCTATTAACTGCTCAAACATACCTCACTCTAGACAAGAACGAGAAACCTATTGATCCTCAACTCTACAGATGTTTGATTGGTTCCCTTATGTATCTTACAGCAAGTCATCCTGATATCACATTTGCTGTAGGATACTATGCTCGATACCAATCTGCCCCAAAGGAGTCTCATGAAAAGGCTGTAAAACGAATTTTTCGTTATCTTAAAGGCTTTTTTCATTTAGGGCATTGGTATCCTTATGGTGGGGATTTTGATTTACATGCTTATTCTGAAAGTGATTCAAATGGTTGCAGGTTAAATAGAAAATCGGTTACTGGAGGTTGTCAGTACCTAGGAAATTGTCTTGTATCATGGCAGAGCAAGAAATAGACTACTGTCTCTCTTTCCATAGGGGAGGCAAAGTACATTGCTACTTCAAGCTGTTGCTCACAAGTGCTCTGGATACAACATCAGATGATTGACTTGTAACACCGGTTATTTAATATTTTAAAGCCGACGAAGGAAGAAAAAAGAAATAAAGTCCAAAGTCGAGGGACCAAACTCGTCAACGAAAGAAAGTCGGGTGAGTGGGAGTATATAAGGGAGAGGGCAGCCCTTACCCTCTCCCCACACACTCACAAATCAGCCAAAGAAAAGAGGAGAAGAGAGAAAGGAAGAAAAGAGGAAAAGTGTTGGTTTGGGTTGGTTCGAGTAGCCAAAATCGTCGTGTAGCAAGCCAAATCAAAGCCCTTGTCATTGTGCTCGTTTGTATGAGTTTTAGAACCCCTCTTTTACTTGTTTTCAAACGATTTTGGGGCTGGAAAGCATCTGAAATCGGGTTTTTTCATGTGGGTGTATGTTGACCCGTTTGTGTATGTGTGTGTGTGTATGATGCATTTGAGTCTTGATTGTGAGCTTGTGTGTGCTTGAATGGTGTTATGGTATGCATCCCTAAGGTTTAGGATGGCCGATTTGGGCTAAAATGGGTTTAGATGAGTTTGGAGGCCGAAAACCCTCGGCTGCAGTCGGGATGAACTGCATTCTGCATCAGCTAGGGCTAGGCGACCGACTGGAGGCCGAATGGAGGCCATGCGGCCGAATAGGGTGCGATTGGGGTCCATTCGCACGATTGGGGACCATTAGCACGATTGAAGGTCCATTCGCACGATTGAAAGGCCAGTCGCATGGAGGAGATGCGACTGAAGGTCCAGTCGCATAAGTGCTCATCCGCATTAATCCCATTCGCATGAGGTTCATCCGCATTGTCCATTCGCACGACTGGGCGTTCATTCGCATGAGTGTCCATCCGCATTAGTTCATTCGCATAGTGTTTAGTGGCATGGAGGCCACGCGATTGAAGGGTGTCCGTACGCCTGAATAGGGCTGTTGCACCGAGGAAAGTATAGTTTGACTTCTGACTTTTGGGGAAAGTGCAGATGTAAGTGTTGACATAAAGGTTCCGGTAAGAGCACGTAAGATAATTGTTGTGGCCTTAGAGAGCATGTAGGGCATGATGATGATGTTGCATGTATATGCATATTATGTATGTATGATGTTTCTTTGTATGACGTGATGACTGTGCATGTTGTGTTTCTTATTATGATGTATGTTTATCTTTCCTGTGGCTTTACGTGTTATGAATGAATGAATGAAGTATTATGTAATGTAAAGTGAAAGATAACGAAAGAGGAACATGACGATGAATGCATGCATTAATGAATGAGCGAAAGAGGAATACGATGATGAATGCATGCATTAATGAATGATGAAAGAAGTCTTGCAAGCATTGGATATTAGGGTCCTTCTTTGTGATCGACCAAACGTGTAGTGCCTCTACCGCTTACCTCTAGTACTGTGGCATACGCTCAGCTGTTCATTTATTGACTTCGGCCCAGTAGCTAAATTGTTCGGGTGTAGCATATGGTATTGGTACGAGAGATATCCGATGTGCAAGTAAAGTTATATCAAATGAATGAAAGTATGATCGAAAGAATGACAAAGATAATAATAGTATTGTCTGTATGTACGTATGATGTATGATCACATACACCTGTAATGAAAAGTTTTAATGAAACTAAAGTATGTTTATTATGAAAACTAGAACTCACTCAGCAACACTAACTTTTTATATGTTTTCCAGTTGGCAGGTAGTAATTGCTGAGGATGGCACTACGAGGCTACTCAGCTCTTTCGGATGGCATCCAATTTAATGCTTTTGTGATGTAATGCAAACATGTATTTTGTAACTGGATAATGATGTATTATTTGGCAAAAGTGTTTATAATGAAATGAGATGTCATTTTGGAATGTTTCCGCTGCAATATTTTCTTAAGACAAATGTAATTATATGTTTTATGTGCGATAAATGACCAGCTCTAAGCGTCCCGGAGACGGGGCCTTACATGACTACGGAATCAACTTTCTCCATACACCTTTGTTCTATGACAACGAATTAGCATTGGCATTGCAAAGAATTATGTTCATTATTCCCGAACCAAGCACATCAAGACACGGATTCATGTAATCCGTAATGCTCAGCAAAAGGGTTTTATTAATATTATTCCCATTGACACTAAAAAACAAAAAGCAGATCTTTTCACTAAAACATTTGATAAACATTGTCTTTATGAATTGATCTATATGTTAGGATTAATATCATTTTAAAACCTATTTCCCTTAAAACTATGTCATGTGAATATTGTTTATACTTCTTTTGTTGCCCTTTTTCTTTCTTTTTCATCTTTTGGTATGCTCCATACTCCATCATTTCACATAAATATATATAAAAAATAATATATATATACATATTAATATATAATATATATATATATATATATATATATATGTGTGTGTGTGTGTGTGTGTGTGTGTGTGTGTTACTAAGAAAAATCTCCAGTCTTGCTAATTCGTAGAAATTTCGAGGGAGAATAATAAATGTTTCTCTTGTTTTCTTTTGTAGAATTCTCCTAAATAAAATTTGCTACCTGGATGATGTGAAGGATGTCAATAGTATTGTGTTGGGATAAGCTTGATAGGTTCAAGTAGAAAGCAAAGTAGATAGTAATCTCATGGCTTAATTAACAGAATTTGAAACTTGGTGACTCGGATAATCCCCTTGAAATTTTTGGCCTTCACAAAATTATAAGTCCTTGTTCAAAAAGGATTGAGAACGTGATATCTTTGTGTTGATTTACTTTTAACTAAAGTATCCTTGTTTCTCTTCGTCATCCTCTCTCAAAAGCTATATGCTTGTTTATCTTTGTTTCTAAAATGCTCCTTACTGTATTCTTCCTTGTGCTTATCTCCTCTGATATGTGTGAACATTGACCTGGAGTGATGATCTCCTTTGCTGTACGATAGTACTGACCTGGAGCTCTCATTGACACAATTTGATTATCTTCTCTGTTATATGTAAGTATAGACCTGAAGCTCTCATCTGTAAGATTAAATTGATCATCTCCTCTATTATATGTGAGTATAGACCTGGAGATCTCATTGTTTGATATCTATAAGGACTGTGCTTCTTTTGTAAAAGGATCATTGTAACTTTTAATAAGGAATAGTAAAACAGAGTGTGTCATTTGTTCAATATATCATGAGGACAAGATAAGTTTCTTTGCCAAATGTCTACGCAGACTGAGTCATTCAAGTGTTCTTTAAATGAACCAAAACATGATAACAGTAGCTGCAGTTCACTTGTTGAAAAGAAAAAGGCGTGAGCTTAAAAGGACAAGTATATCAGCAATCCCGCCAAACTATGACTCTCCAGAAGATCTCTTCAGCATCTCATTCTTCTATATTTTCTCTTTTTTTATTATGATAAAAAGTTATGTGAAGTTTGGTGAGGTCTGGTGGGGTAAATTCTTTTGATTCCTTTTCTTTGCGTTTGTTTTATTGTAATTCTTTTCTAATTTTTTTATTTTATTTTGTTAATAAAAATTAAAAAAGAATCTTAAGTTTTAAACTTTCTAGCGAAACTATTTATTCGCTAATAGTTTTGCAGTGTGAAACTATAGATTCGTCGGCTCTTTCGCTCATTGCAGTGTCACTTCTGACCAGAACATGAACAAGCGAAACTATAGTTAAGCTACCAACGAAATTACATTCTATATATTGCATTATGCGAAGTTAAGTGCTCATTTTCGCACATTCAGGGGGTTTTCATTTCAGAGCACATACCGTGTCCTTTTCGAGCGATTTTGAGATTTTAAGTGTGTGTTCTTGTTTGATGGTTATTTAAGCATCTTATGTGAGTTTCGAACCTTGGACTGTAGTTTAATCTAGGTATAATCAACTCTTTTAAGACCGATTGGGTTGCGACTCTTCGGAACTCTCGTAGTTTATACTACGAAAGTACTGATAGTCTTGCGAAACTTAACGAAAGTTCAATGGTATTCAGCGAAACTTACTAATAGTCCGTGCGAACTTGATAGTTTCGCTGGTCAAATTTCAATTTTGCTTGGCCGAACTTATAGTTTCGGCGTGCCGAATCTACTGCCTTGGCATGTTGAAACTACATTCTGTTCCTTGCCGAAAGTACATTCTCACTAGCCAAAACTACTGTTTCGGCTAGCAAAACTATACTTTCTCCTAGTGAATTTAAGTTGATCTTACTGCATCTTTATTCTTTTTAATTATTTTTCTGTAACGCCCATAATAAAGTCAAAATGAGCCAATAAATAATAATAAGCTTAGTCGGGATTACTTAATGAAAATAAAAGGGAAATGGATTATGGACTGAGTAAACCTCGTGGGTTATGTGTTCGACGAGTTTAAGGTCCCGGGAATGCTAGATATGTATATAAACGGATCAGCTTGAGCCACTCTCATTTGCAACTTGTTGATACATATGTATCTAGTTTAGGAGCTTAATGTAAATATCTGTCATGTCTTACATATATGTAGTGAATGAGTTGAATGAAATACAATATGTGATTGATGCTTATAATGTTTAATGTTTCATTGTTTATTGTGTGTTAAAGTATGTTAAACTAACTATATAGGTTTGTGGTTGTTATGCATAGTTCTTAGTCAAAAATGATTGAGAAACGTGTTCAAACTAAATCGTATGAAGTCTTCATGCGAATGGACCATGATAATGGACCATACGCATGAATACTTCATACTAATGGACCAGACGCACGATTGAACCAGGAGACTGGATCAGTCGCACGATTGAGACATAAGATTTACTCAGTCGCACGACTGAACCAGGTGATTGGTAAACCCTAACCTATAAATACCACTTAATTCATGAAAAACAGGAGAATTCGAAACACTTGAAAACATATTCGTACCCTAGCCGTCTAGAGACTCCAGAAAGCCTGTTCCAACTTCATAGTTCGCAGTTGATCTTGTTCTAATCGTTCTTAATGTTTCTTTAATCGTTTGATTGATCTAAACTGCGTTCTCACTGATTGGATCGCCAATCAAATAGGATTCCACACTATTTGATCTGGTTTCACGCATTATCAGTTAGTACTCCGTACGTACACAGTCCTAACAAGTGGTATCAGAGCCTTGGCTCTTGATTGGCCTAATCGCACGACTGAACTCAATTGCACCTCCTATTCGCACGATTGAACTCAGTCGCTCACTCATTCGTACGACTGAACAACCCCATTCGCTTGTCTCCAATTGCACACTCCATACGTACGACTGAATCCAATCGCACGATTGAATTCATTCGCACCCTTCATACGCAGGATTGAGTCATCCACATTGGCCATCCGCATTCATTCAATCGCACGATTGACTCATCCACACTTGTCCAATCGCACGATTGACTCATTCGCACCTGTCCATTCGCACAAGTTTGAAGTTCAAAAGTTCAAAGTTTAAAGAGATGGAAGATTAGTACTCTACATTTACTGCCGGAAGGGACTCTCGAATCTAGAACCTTCTGCTTTTGGAAAATGAATTTGGAAATCACAATACCACCTAAACTTATAACGTTAGATGATTACCCACAATGGAAGCAGCGATTCGAGATCTATCTTAATGGAGTTGATCCCAACCTTTGGGAATCAATTGAGATAGGTTATAGTATGCCGGTTGGTGCTGATGGTGTTACATTAACTTTGGGAGGTATGACTGATAGCCAGAAGAAGGTGTATGCCCTGTTGACTCAGTCAATACCAAAAGACATATTCCATCAGTTTTCTGAGAACAAACAGGCTAAGAACTTATGGGAGGCATTGGAGAAAAGATATGACGATAATGCAACGTTGAAAGAATTAAAGGCAAAGGCTCTGAAGAAGGAGTTTGATAACTTCTCTTCAATGGGGAAAGAAAGCTTGGATGATGTTATAGACAGGTTCTACCATCTGATGAGTGAGCTGTACACTCATGGGGTCTCAACATCAATGGAAGATAAGGTCTCAAGCTTTGCTGATGGTTTGCTAGAGAAGCGGGACTCGTTTGTGTCTAACTTGAGATACAACAATACTAGCAAAAAAGACATAAACGACTTCATCTTGAAATTGAGGGAGGAGGAACTGAGGATGAAGTACAGGTCGCAGAAAGAATCCTACAACCAGAATCCTTCACTGTATAACTCATCTCCCAACCCCATCGGTTTAGGAGCACCACTTCAAACAACGTTTGTGTCTAGTTCAACAGCTCCTTCTCAAACTACAGCTTCAGGATCTGAAACATCAGGGTCATCTAGTACCCAATATATCGCACCTGAAGCAAATGGTACTATGTTGAAGACCGAGATCTTGGAAATATTACTGTGGAGGTTGCAAAGGAGCATATGGACCTTTTAGCAGCAGTTGTTCATTCTTATAATGGTCTAGTTGCAGGGAAAATTGGTAATTGCCATCTGGCCGATGAAGACTACGAGCAGGTGGATGAAAATGAACTAGAAAGAATGGATATTATATGGGCTTTAGCGAGTGTTGTCAGAACGAGCAAAAGTTTGTAAAGAAAACTGGCCAGAACTTGATAGGCACAAAAGATATTACCTTTGGTTTTGACAAAACCAAAGTTACCTGTTTTAATTGTGGAGAAAAGGGGCATTTCAAACGTGAATGTGTAAAGCCCAAGAAGATAGGTAACGGGAATCCATTCTCATCCTTCAAACATCAAGAGAAACCCACGAGTGGACCTACCTCGTCAAGCAAATAGACAATGGCCTTGACTGCTCAAGGTGACAAAGGACAGGATTGGACCTTTAGTTTTTTATCTCCAGGTGAATCGAACATTGCCCATGATTGAAGGTGAAATCGCAGTTGAACTAGTGATGTCAGATAACGAAGATACTGCGAATGTGGTCGATCACCTGATTGAAGAAGAACTCAGAACTATGTGTTCAGAATCTCTAGCATCCGAACAGTCAAACTCTGCTATGATGGCTGATTCAACTGAGTCTTCACAGGTAAGTACCAAAGACCAACTCTTTGAAAGTCATGCTTGTAATGAATGCAATAATTTAGAGAAAGAATAGATTTAAAATTTGCTAGGTTATTAGACCATAATGATAGCATAGTAAATGACTTACAACTATGCACCGAAACTAATCGGATTTTAAAACAAAATGAGCACAGTTAAAAAGAGAAAATAGGACTTTTAAATAAACAATTAAGGGAAACCGAGGTTGTTGCTTTTAATCAAGCCAATGATATAAAGTTCTATTTCAACTCACTGGAAGAAACTAAGAAAGAAAAAGCAGTTTTAGAAGTTGAAGTCATTCATTAAAACAAAAATTGCACAGTTGGACCAGTTCTTCTCACATATTTCCACTTAGTGAAAGAACAAAATAACAGGGAAGGGTTGGGTTACAAAGTGGTTCCACCACCACATGAGATCTTGTTAAATGCTAATGTGGACCAGTAAATAACAATCCAATTAAGGATCATGTGGTGTCCACTCCTCTAGTTAGTGATCCAGATTCCACTGGTAAACCAGTGGAAACTGTCACTAAACAGAAGGAGACTACTCTGAAATCTAAAGGTAAGATGCCTATTATGAATTGGATGAACAATTTGAAAAGGTTAATGTAAAGTCAGGTTCAAACATGTCTTTTTCTGAACCCAAAACCACCAAACAAATTAACCAACCACGTGCTCCATGTCAAAGTCCAAATAAACAAAAGGTTAAAGTGTTAAAAACATTCAAACAATGAATTTTGTTAAAGAAGTAAAAACATCTGAACAAGAAGTGTCAAAACCCAACCAGTACCCCAGTAACATACTTGAAAGAAAATTGTAGAAGGTAGATCATGCTACAATTATGGAAAGAGAGGACACATCGCTTCTAATTTTCCTTACTATCAGACACCAAGAAAGAAAATTGAATTTCATGATACTAAACCAAGTTCTTCAAAAAGGAGTTCTATTACTCCACCAAAAAGAATTAATGAACCTAAAGTTCAAACCGTAAGCCAATCGTCTGTTTATCACAAACAGGCCTTACACAAAACTGGCTTATGGAAAGAAAAGTCAAGTCCAGTGTCTGATAATGAGAACAAGAGGAAGGATGATATGCCCTCACCCTCAAATGGATAGTGGGTTGAGTTCATGATGTGTGATTCCTCTAGGTCACCCAAGGCTTGGGTCCCAAACCTAAACTGATAATTTCCTCTGAATGTGCAGGGTGTCCGTTACAGTGCTATCACAAACACCTAGATTGTTGATAGTGGGGCGTCTAGGCACATGATGGGGAACCTGTCTCTCCTTTCAAATGTCAAACAAATTAAAGGGGGGCATGTATCGTTTGCTGGAAATAAAGGAGGATGCATCACAGCTCAAGGCAAAGTGGAAAACCAGAATGTGAAGTTTGATAAGGTCAACTATGTTTAGCAATTACAACATAACTTGCTTTCAGTATCCTAGATCTGTGACAAAGGATTCAAGGTTGTTTTTGACAACAAGAAGTGCTATGTATTGAAGAAGGATTACATTATCCCGGAGGACCAGATCTTAATGTCAGCTTCAAGATATATGACTTGTATGTCTTGGATCTATCAAGGCATCCACAACCGATCATCAAGTTTAATGCTTCTTGTCAAAGGCAACTGAGAGGGGACTCGATCTTCTGCAAAGAGAAAGGAATTTTACATAAGTTCACATCTGCCTACACTTCACAAATGAACGGAGTTGCTGAACAGAAGAATAGGAGCTTGATAGAGACAGCACGAACGAGGCTAGCAGACTCAAAACTGCCCATCCAATTTTGGAATGAGGCAGTTTCCAATGCATGTTACACCCTAAATCGAGTCTTGGTGATTAAACGTCATGGGAAAACATGTTATGAGTTGCTCCAGCGACGTAAACCTAATCTTGAGTACTCGAACCATTTGACGCACCATGTACGCTGCTGAAGAAAAATCAGTCAGGGAAGTTCAGTGAAAAGGCTGAAGAAGGGATTTTTCTAGGATACAACATACCAAATAAGAGAGTTTACAACAACTCAATGGGTCAAGTAGAAGTGTGGTGCAACGTCGATGTTTAGAGATACACCACCCCCTGTTGGAAAGGTACCCACATTCTTCTTCGATTATTATGGATTCTTTAACTCCTTCAACATCCCTCTCTCCCCTCCTAATGATGAGTTATCGACCAAATTGATATACGATGTCTTAAACACACTGTCACTAGACTCGATAACATCAGGTTCACAAGGTGAGTCTTCTAGTCATTCAGGGGGAGCACTAAAGATAAGCGACTCCTCCTTTGACGATAAAGAAGTGGAGAATGACCAGGTGGATCAGGAGGAACATGTTCCAGCTACTGAAAGTACACAAGCATCAGATGTTGATGCCTCTAACACATCAGAACCTCGCACTCCAACGACTACAAATACTGAACCAGGAATTCAAAATCTAGATCAGGAAGTAATCGTTCCCACCACTCTCGGATCACGACTAAATGTCTACAATCGGGAGTACAGACAAGAAAACAGCTATACTCAACTGATTATGCCTCAGTCATGGAAAAAGGCTATCTTCACGATGGTGCTTATCGATGTTTGTGTCTCAATTTGAGCCAAAATATGTAAGTGAAGCCTTAAACGATGAGGCATGGGTGAGTGCCATGCAAGAAGAATGTCTTCAATTCAAGAAGTTAGGAGTATGGACACTGGTGGATAGACCAAAGGTGCTAAGGTCATTGGCACTAAATGGGTCTTGAAATGCAAGAAAGATGACCAAGGGGTCATAATTCGAAACAAGGCTCGACTTGTCGTTCAAGGTTTTAGACAAGTCGAAGGAATCGATTACAATGAAGTGTTTGCACCTGTGGCTAGAATGGAAGCAATCCGTATCTTCCTAGCCTATGCATCTTACATGAAGATCAAAGTTTATCAACTAGATGTCAAGAGTGCATTCCTTCATGGGGAAATTCGTGAGACAGTGTATGTCAGTCAACCTAAAGTATTTGAGGATCCTTACCATCGGGATAGAGTTTACAAGCTGGATAAGGCTCTTTATAGGCTCCATCAATCCCCGAGAGCATGGTATGAGAAACTCTCAACTCATCTTGTGAAACACGGGTTTCATAGAGGAGTTATTGGTTGTACACTATTCATCAAAGAAAAGGATGGCGACTTACTGCTAGTGCAGATTTTTATGGATGACAAAATCTTCGGTTCTAAAAGCAAAGAGTTATGTAAGGAATTCGAATCTGTCATGAAAGCATAATTTGAGATGAGTGCAACGGGGGAGATGAAGTTCTTCCTCGGATTACAGGTGGATCAGACACCAAAAGGAATCTTCTGGCATCAGATTAAATATGTAAGGGATATCCTCAGTCGGTTTGGCATGGAGAATGCTTCAACTGCTGGAACTCCACTTGCCACGAACCACGATGTGGCACCCGACGAAAATGATGATCTGGTTGATGCTACAATGTATAGAGGAATGATTGGATCCCTAATGTATCTCATAACATCTCATCCTGATATCATGTATACGACATGTCTGTGTTCCAGATATCAGGTGAAACTAAAAGTCAACCATCTAATTGGCATTAAACGGATTTTTTGTTATCTGTCGGGTTGTGGTATCCTCATGATGATGATTTTGAGTTTACCGTGTATAGTGACTCGGATTATGGAGGCTGCAAAATGAACTACAAGTCAACGTCTGCAGGATGTTAACTTTTTGGGAGAGGATTAGTCACCTGGCAGTGTAAGAAGCAAACAGCGGTTGCTCTGTCAACCTGTGAAGCTAAATACGTTGCTGCTCGTAGATCATTTGGATTCAACCGCAAATGCAGGACTACGTTTTGCAATTCTCTAACACTCCTATCTATGTTGATAATTCTACTGCTATAGCCGTAACAAGAAATCCAGTCCAACATCCTAAAACTAAACACATCAGCATTAAGTATCACTTTATACGTGATTGTTTTGAAAAGCACTTAATCGATGTGGTTAAAATAAATACGGATTTTCAACGCGCCAAACTCTACACAAAAGCATTTGATAAACCGAGGTTTTTATATCTATTAGAGGTTAATGGCATGAAAAAGAAAAATAATGTGATCACAAAGAAGAAAATGCTTAGTTCGGCATTTTTTTATTTTATTTTATTGTCTTATTTTATTTTCATGTTTATAAAAATCCAAAAACACAAAAATATTTTTGGTTTTAGAATTTTAGGGGGAGAATAGGCTAGATTAGTATTAAATTAGTTGCTTTATTTAATTACTTGAAAAACGAGAGAGGAGGGAGGACAGCTTAGTTAAAAGGAAAGAAATCAAATCTGTGATACTGATTCAATGTATATGGAAAATGATAGTACACAGGGTACTGATTATTTGGGACTTCAAAAGAATTTAACTGATTAAGATGCAAAATTCAAAGTTTAAGTCTGAAAAGTCTAAGCAAAATAAAAGGAAAAATGATACTAAAACTAGTATGCTACCAAGGTAACATAGAGAAAGTAAACCTAGAGACTGCTAGTTCACTATATGATGTGTCAGTAGATTCAAAACAATAGATAAGTAGACCTCATTCGTGGTTTCAAGCTCAAACTAAGTTGGTCAACTTGCTGTGGGTTCCCATCTTATCCCTGGTTAACACGATCAATGCAGTTCCAATAAGGGTTGAAGAGCAAAATAAACGCCACAAATGTGTGCGGACGACCATAAAAAATGAGCAAAGCATATGAAAAAAATGCAAAATGCAATCTAGCTAATAACTTATGTTGTTGGTGCGTTATGTGCAAAAAGAAAATAAATGCTCTAACAAGAAGATAGGTTGTGTGCCTCTCTGATGTGCAGTGAAACTGACATGAGGATAAGTATAACATAAATATTCAAGAATTCATTGTTGTTTGCGCCTCTCTGCTATGCGATGACACTGACCTGAGGCTTGGCATCTCTTTGAAAGCTCTTAGAATAGTTTCTTCTTGAAATATACCCGTAGACTGTTCAAAAATCTTCTAAGAACGTTGATTACCATATAAGCATGGGATCCACAAATGCTTGTTAAAATAATTAAACCTTAAATCATCACCAATGTGTGTCAAAAATCTATGTATGTATTTAAGAGGACAAGTATAGTGACAATCATCGTGAGCTGTAGTTCTTGAAAGTCAAAATCATTATGTGCATCTTGTAGCTCTAGTATGATTTCCTAAAATTGATATTGACTCTCAGTGAAAACAAGGATCTAGCATCAAGATTGTTTATGAAAATGTTCTAAGTGATTCTGATATACCTGTATGATTTCAAAATGAATCGTACCAAAAATGATAAACTAGAATTGAAGCTGTGCTATCCAGGAAGTAAAATCTATTAGAATTACTCTAATAGGTTTAAAATCCATCTCAAATCAAAAATACAAAATTTTGTCTTAATTTTGTTTTTAAATTTCTAGTTGTTTTATTTATTAATTTTAGTTATTCAGTAGGTAAAAGTTGGACTATGCATTTTAATTCAATCTATGAAACACTCACTTAAAAGAGGTCACGTCTGAGGTGACCAATTAGTTTTTTTATGTTAAAAGGATCACGTCTGAGATGATCAACAGTTTTGTTAAAAGGATCACATCTGAGGTGATCAAAAGTTTTTCCAAAGTTAAAAGGGTCATGTCTGAGATGATCATCGATCGTAACGTTTTATCCATAGGTTAAAGGCTAAGTGTTTGAAAGGTCATAAGGTCAAACTCATTAGTATGAGCCATTTGCATGACTGGACCATAAGTATGGACCAGTCGCCCGATTGGATCATACGTATGACCCCAATCGCACGACTAAACCATATGTATGGATCAGATGTACGATTGGACCATAAGCATGGGTCAATCCATACGATTGGATCACCAAAATGAACCAATCGCATGAATGGAGGTGACCAAATGAGACAATCGCACGACTGAAACCTAGTCGCACGACTGAACATGACCGACTGAGCCAGTCGCACGATTGAGCCCCAGTCACACTAATGAAGCGTGCAAATAGGTCTAGTCGCACGACTGAAAGTAAACCTACTATAAATAGAGTAGAGTCGGTCGCACTTTGTCACCAAACCCTAAATAGCTTTCTATTCGTACGACTACACCCAAACTCTGCCAAAATTTCGATTGAGCATTCTATACCTGTTCTTGTTGATTCTAATGATTATTACTTACATCTACATAGCAAAGATCCTGACCTAAACATTTAAATCGAGCCATAATTGACGGAATTCGTTCAAAATAAGAACCGAGACTAAAGTGTTAAAATAAACCTATAAAATGAACTAAACCGCGAACTTAAAGAGCATTAGATGTTGTTTAGAGCATTTGTGAGTCTAATGAGTCAATCCACAACGTTTAACATCGAGTTTAGCCCAAGATTTGAATTTAAATTGAAAAACAGAGAGTTATGCGAATGGACACACTAATGAACTTCAATTGCACGATTGAGCTGGGCGAATGATTCAATCGCACAACGAAGCTGGGCGAATGGCTCAATCGCACGAATGAACCATGCATCTGAGTTTAGTCGCACGACTGGCTCAACCATATAGTATAGCATACGACTAAGTCACAGGCTCAATCGTACGAATGAGCTCAATCGCATGACTAAGGCTCAGTCGCATTGTTCATTCGCACAACTAAACATAATGTTTTTCAAGCTCATTAAAGTTCAAATGTCACTCACTTACCAAAATTCTAACGTTATATGTCTTGTGATTACAACAACATGGCTAGTAGGTGGATGATGAGCATGAAGCACAACATCTGTGCTCATCTTGATCTTATGTCCCGGAACGCTTTTGAGTTCACGGGCATTATTACTTTTCTAGGAGATCTAGGATCTTCAAGGCTATTTCTACTCCATGCACACCATACAGATCGATTCAGCAGGCTTTCTAGGAAAGCGCTGTAGTAGATAGGTCTGTTGAGCGCCATTGCATTCGGAGTTCCATTTTTCGCCAGGAGATTGAGATCATCGAGGATGATCTAAGGAGGGTTTAGAGTGGGTGATGATGGTGACTGCCTAACCAGACTGCATCCACTAACGGTTCGAGGATGTTTTCTTCGGACTAAGTACGCTGGGGACATAAACGCAGGTGTGCTCAATAAGATCAACCTGTGCCCCCAGTTCAAGTACTTAGCCCATGTGCTGGTTAAGTGCATAGCCTCGAGGAAGGGAGGCTTTGATGAGATGTCTGATCAGATCCAGAATGCTTATGTGGCTCTGGTACTAAATCATCCATTCAGTTTCTCACGGATGATCTTCACTTACTTGGTCGAGAATATAGAGGCCAAAGGCAAGGAATGTTTCTGCATGTACCCCCGATTCCTTTAGATGATTATAGACCAGAAGCTTCCTTTGCTGCCAAAGGAGAGTGATGATGCTATCACACTTAAGGTCATGGATGACACCACCATTGGAAGGATAAAGGTATACCGGGGCAAGTAGGTGAAGCCCTCGGTAAGGAGACTGTTTGGGCATCTGGCCCGAGAGGATTATGTGGCGCTCTCTAGGAGGAAGTGGCGTCATGACGACAGTGACTCAGATTCTGAGCCTATTGTTCTACCAGCTGATGGCTTAGATGACGATGATGACCACGATGATGGTCAAGAAGGTGACGCTCCGGGTGGATCCGAGCCGGTCCAATCCACCTCAATTTTCAGATGGATAAGGAGGAGGAATCGGACGAGGAACCATTGGCACAGATGGTGGGAAGCCGGGTCGTGGCCACTAAGAGAGGACTTAGGGTGGTTGGTGGATCCTTCGTACACCCCAGACCAGCCCAGCAGCCAAGGGGGAGTTTCTATCTCTAAGGGCTCCAGGAAGAAGAGGATGGCTCACGCTTATGGCAAAAAATGTAAGAGGCCTAGATTTACTTTGATCACATCCACCACCGCTGCCACAGCCACCACCACTGTCATAGCTACCACCATTACCACACCCCTACCACTACTACCACACCTCCTACCATCACTACCACACTCCTAACCACCACTACTACAGCCACCCCTTCACCATCCACTCTTATCCCACCACCCATATTCACCACATCCACCGGTACCACCACCAGCCACCAAGCAGGTCCCTCAACCCACTCTACCTTCACCACCAGACACACTCTACCCTTCATTGGGGTAGAGGAACAACTAGCCGCACTAAACCGGATGGTTCTAAAGCTGTTAGCTGCTGATGAGCAAAGGGCTACATAGCTAAGTCAGTTTGTGGAGCTCAATGCTGCTCAAGCACAACAAATTACCCAACTTCAAAAGTAAAATGATCAATCAGTTAAGAGGATTAAGCAGTTGGAGGCAAAGAATAAGAAGATCATGCTTAAACTGAAAGGATCAAAAGATGAGCCTCTAAAGATTAGGGAAGGTGATGGTGATGATGGTGATGAAGATGATGATGATGATGATGATGATGGTGAAGATGATGAGTCTGATGAAGAAGATGACAGTGATGAAGAAGGATCGAGGGGGAAAAAAGAAAGAAGATGATGATGAAGAAGGTGATGCAGCTGCATCAGCCTATGCTCAAGGTCAAGAAAGGAGAACAAAGAAAGCACAAGACCAAGGAGCATCATCCTCAACCCCTGCTGTTGAAGAGTTGACATATAAAGACAAAAGTAATGACTAGATGTTTATGTATTTGAAAACTTTTGTACTTGAATCTTGTATTACAGTTTTGTAATTAATATTTATATATATTTATCTAACATTTAGATGTCTTGATTAATTACTAATTGTTGATGTGTTAAATGTTCAAATCAAGAAGATCAAACATCACAACAAGATGAATATGATGTTGCTCCCTTACAGCAAATCAAGTCTCAGTTCACCATGATTCTTGATTTGCAAGGGATTGTCAAAAGGTCGGTGAGCTACACTCCCAAAGAAGGAGAAATCATACATGACCTAACTGATGAGCAACTCGCTGAAATGTTCAGATTGAATCCAGACGAGCTCGTCAAAGACGCTCCAAAGGTTGATATTATGAGTGATGAGGAGCTAAATGATGTAGATGAAATAGAGATTAAAGATGTGATAGCTGAACACTATCCAGAGTACATTGACTGAGAGGGCAATATGATCCCCAACTTGGGTGACACTCTCGGTAGTGCTACATTCGACAAACTGGATGAGATGGAAAAAGAAACAGAAAAGAACGAAAGCCAAGCCCAAGCCTCGGACGTTGATGTTGATATAAAGAAGGCTAGATAGTCAGCTTGTTTTGCTAAGATACGAGCCCAACACACAGCTCAAAAGCAAAATGCCTACACCAAGCTCTACATGGTCAAGAAACATCTAAAGGTGTCTAGCAAGATTATTGTGTGGGTGTATTTTGAGGATCTTAATGTTTATGCTGTTAAGAGGGAGAAGGGAATAGAGTACTTTAGATATCCACATGATCTGAAGACTCTCCCAGGTTTTGAGCTCAACCAGCTGGCACGCTTAAATCTGCTATATGCTGATCCTAGAAAAATGTCAGGCTGGTTTAAGGCTGCACTAAAGAAGGAATACCACACCAGGTGGGTAAACTTCAGACCTCAACAACCGAAGAGGTACATTCGTAGGTCTGAAGTGGATCCTATTTCTGGAAAGCCTAAAATGGTGCTGAAGTGGAGTCCTCCGCACACAATGTCCAAGATTCCCTTACGAGAAATGTCATAGGACTTCACTCCACACTTCAAATGGTGGTATTATGATTGGAGAACAGGCAAAGCGGTCATAGTTCTACAGAGGGAGGGCAAAATGGAAACTATTCGGGTATCGACCCAATGTGGTTCATAGACTTGCCTGCAGAAGATGTTTACACATTGTACAAGTGTCCACTATTCTATGACGCACAAGATATTGTACAAGCCCTCCAGTTCCAAAACATTATACGACTCTATTTTTGCATTTGAAATACATGCAGGAGTTACCAAAGAGGAGAAGTACAAGAGATTTGAGGAGCTTATGAAGAATGTCAGACACTAATGTAAACTAGGTCCAAGGGGGAGTTTGTTGATACACATATACCTAGTTTAGAAGCTTAATGTAAATGTCTGTCATGTCTTACATATATGTAACGAATGAGTTGAATGAAATACAATATGTGATTGATGCTTATAATATTTAATGTTTCATTGTTTATTGTGTGTAAAGTATGTTGAACTAACTATATAGGTTTGTGGTTGTTGTGTATTGTTCTTAGTAAAAAATGATTGAGAAACGTGTTCAAACTTAATCATATGAAGTCTTCATACGAATGGACCATACGCATGAATACTTCATACTAATGAACCAGTCGCATGACTGAACCAGGAAACTAGATCAGTCGCACGATTGAAACATAAGATTGAATCAATCGCACGATTGAACCTTCAGTCGTGCGTATGGATCAATCGCATGATTTAGTCGCACAACTGAACCATGCTAATGGTTCAGTCGTACGATTGGCAAACCTAACCTATAAATACCACTTAATTCGTGAAAAAATAGGAGAATTTGAAACACTTGAACACATATTTGTACCCTAGCCATCCAGAGACTCCAGAAAGCCTGTTCCAACTTTATAGTTCGCAGTTGATCTTGTTCTAATCGTTCATAATGTTTCTTTAATCGTTAGATTGATCTAAACTGTGTTCTCACTAATTGGATCGCCAATCAAATAGGATTCTGCACTATTTGATCTAGTTTCACGCATTATCAGTTAGTACTCTGTACGTACATGGTCCTAACACAACTTAACACCCAACTTTTAGAGAAAGATTGTAGAGAGAGAAAGTGGAGAGAAAGTGGTGATCCAAGGCTTGGTTGATCAAGAGATTGAAGATCATGTTTGTGGGCATCCAAACAACAAGAAAAGACCAAGAATCGAGGTAAGAAACATCGTTAATCATTTCTTTAAGAGTAAATTTGGATTCTAGGGTTTGGGGTTTTTGAAAGTGGCAAAGAATCACCCAAAACTCAAGTTTTTGTGTAAGAAAACATGTAAGAAGCTTAGATATAGCTTCTTGGTGATAAACCAATGATTTGGGTGTAAAAGATTGAAGTTTTGGGTCAAAAATGGGTTCGTTCGTAATTTCAGCCAGTTTTGCGAAACTGTGGGTTCATCAAGCGAAATTATGTTGTCATCCAACGAAACTATGAAGACTTTCTGCGAAACTATAGTTTCACAGATAGTTTTGCAGACATGGATATCCAATGAAAGTTGGGCGAAACTGGCAGCGAAGATGCCAGCAAAACTACTGGTGAAACTGGCAGCAAAACTACTGGTGAAACTAGTAGTGAAACTGCTAGTGAAACTAGTAGTGAAGTTGCTGGTGAAGCTATCAGTGAAACTACTGAGCTTGCTACGAAATTAGCAGTGAAATTAGGCTGAAATTACCTCTTTGAGTGTTAACTTATCTGCAGGCTACGTAGTGTGACCCTTCCTTAGAAAGCTTGATTGAGAATCTACTCATCGATTCCAGGTGAGTTCTAGATCCCTTATTTAAAGATTTTAAATTTGTTTGGGGCTGGAAATGCATACTAAATATACGATTTAAATGTCCAAGATTTTAAGAGGCTTTAACAGAAAGATTGATTTTTTTATAACAAAATGTGCTATAAAATTATGTTAAAATAAAAAAAATTTTGCGCTGACCTGGCAGCTCGACCCCCAGCCAGGGGTGTTGCCCCTTGGACCCCACTAGGGGTTGCTAACCCTAGGACCTCGCTATCAAGGGTCGGTTATGTTCTATGATGACTTTCACTTATTATGCATGTGTATTTGTACGGGAATGGATGATGCATGATGTTTATGATGATGTGTGATAGGGTATGTGATGTTGTGTGTGTTCATGTTGTGTTTCCTTACGTTCCTATAATATATAATTCTGTGACTTACATATTATGATTATGAAATGAACGAAAAGTATTATGTAATGTAAAGCGGAAGTTAATGATAATGACAAGTTAAACGTAAAGAAAGAATGAATGCATGCATTAATGAACGAACGAATAAATGTACACTAGGGTCGAATCTTTGTGATTGACCATATGTATAGGAACCTTGTCTCTTGCCCTAGGTACTGAAGTCAGCTTCGTGCACAATGTTCGGGGTCTATTTATAGACCTCAGTCCCAGTAACTAGCTTTGTGCACAATGTTCGGGGTGTAGCACATGGCATTGGTCCGGAATGTAAAGAAGTAAATGATGAATGTACGTAAGGTACATTAAAGAAGATAATGAATGATAACGATGATGTACGATGATGAATGAACGAAAGTTAATGTATGATGATGGAAGATAATAATAAATTATCTACTTGTACGTATGATGCATGATTGCATATGAAATTAAAAGATGAATTCAAATGGAAATAAATGTATTTTATTTATAAAACTTGAACTCACTCCGTAGTGTTGACTTTTATGTATTTTCCAGTTGGCAGGTGACTGTTGCTGAGGATGGCACGGGGCAGCTACTTGGCATTTTTTGGGATGGCATCCATTTGTATAACTATGATGTTTTTATGATGAAATGCAAATGATAATATTTTTTAATTGTAACAATAATGTATTATTTTGCAAAAGCAGTCATTAATATATGAAATGGTTTTAAGTTATTCTGATGTGATGTTTTTCATAGATCTAAATATATATTTTATGTGTTATGTGCAATGATCGTCCAACTGTGAGTGTCCCGGGATCGGAGCCTTACATTTTCTCTATTATTCATTTTAATATATCTTTCTAATACGTTTCATCTACTTTTCAGTTTAAATGGCTAATCTGAAATTCGACGAGAGGAATAACATCACGGCTATCTTGGATGATACACACCCCAAAGCCGTAGGTTTTAGAGATTGTATCCGTTGGCTTCAAAGATCAACTATTGCTTATGCGGTCACTCATTCCCCCACCATCTATGACCTACAGATCAGGGACTTCTGTCATACTGCCGAATACTATACTAGAGCCAATCCTTAGAGGATTGTTGCGAGAGTGCTGGGGAACAACATAGTTAAGACTATAGAGATAATTTCACGGGTGTTAAGACTAGAGGAGGACAATGGAGAGGAGGTTGGTTTTTGATGCCTTCAGGACTATGGGATATGAGGGTCCTCCTTTTGGGCCAAGAAAGAAAATTAAGAAGTTCTTTTTGTCCAAAGAGTGGAGATATATCGCCCATGTCATCATCATGTGCTTAGATCATCATAAAGGTGGATCCAATGGGCTAAATCTTGACTAGGCCAAAGTATGGTTGTACGTATGATGCATGAGGGTAGAAGGCCAATATTTCCTAACTCATCTTTGATTGCATGATGAGAATGTGATAGCTTTGAAGAAGGATAAATGGCTGATGTACCCCAGATTTCTCCAAATGATTATAGATGATCTAATCCCTAATGTACCGAGACACGAGGAGATTAAGAGATTGGTTTAGATGAACATGCGCATATTTGTTGACTGTTGTGCTATAAGGCACGATTTTAGTGGGAAGATTACACATTTATAGGAGAACATGTGTCTCCAAAATGATGGAACTATATTAGGAGGGTGAATGAGTCTGAGGAGAAGAGGGCTGAGGAAACAAGCTAAATTGATGAAGAAAAGGAAATGTTATGCCAAAGAAGAGGATTATGACTTTGAAGATGAAATTCATGAGGCTGAATAGGAGGTTAGGGCAAAGAAAGAGAGAAGGTCAAAGAAAAAGGCTAAAGAGGGGGAGTCTAAGAAGAGGACTAAGCACAAACATCAAGCATTTACTAAGCCCTAGAGAAGGGAGGAGAGGGCCGGACTAGATGAGGATGTTATTAGGAACCTCAACTTCACTTTAGCCAATGAGCTAAGTATGATAAAGATCAAGATAACCAATCAGGAGCTGAGAGAGAAACAAAAAGTTAAGATGCTTGAGGGGATGACACGGATGTTGATGGATCAGCAAAAGGTGATTAAGAGATTGCTGACCGAGGTTAATGAGCTGAAGGCTGTAGCCGGCCATCCCGATCAACTAACTCAATCTAAATTAGATGATTTGACTAATACACCCAAATACCTATTTTTGAACATTGGTACATCTTCAAGGGCAAAAGAGGGCACTTCTGGTGTAGGAGCTGAGGAGGCTGGGGGTTCAGGTGTGAGAGATGATACAGAGGCTGAGAATGTGATGGTGTAAGGCCCCGTTCCCAACATGCTCACAGCTGGTCAATCATTGCACATAAACATATAATTACATTCACTTGAAATAAACGTTGCAGCGGAAACATTAAAAACAACATTTTCATTAAAAATGCTTTTGCAAAATATTACAACATTCATTACACCATTTCATTTGTTCGCATTACAATGCAAAAACATTAAACAAAAGAATGTCATCCAAAAAAGCCACGTAGCCGCCCCATGCCATCCTCAGCAACTTTACCTGCCAACTGAAAAATGCATAAAAAGTCAGCGTTGCTGAGTGAGTTCTAGTTTTAAAATAAAACATACTTTACTTTCATTAAAACCGTTCTTTACTTTTGTATGTGGTCACACATCATACGTACACATAGATAATATCATTATTATCTTCATCATTCGTTCGTTCATTCCACACATTTGTCATTAAATCTTTACTTTCATTCGAACCAATGCCATGTGCGTCACCCCACCTCATGCATAAAGCCGGTATTGGGCCGGAGGTCTTTCATAGACCCCAAACATTGTGCACGAAGCTGACTTCAGTGTAAGCGGCAAGGGTCCCATACATATGGTCAATCACAAGGATTGGACCCCTGTGTGCATCCTCATGGGGTATTTAACCCGCACACAGTTGAGCTGACACCCCTCATTGGGTGTGAACCTCCATTCATACACTTAATAACACAGATTAAGCTCTAGTGTGCATCCTTCTAAGGTAGCTAACCCGCACACGATTGAGCTAACACCCTTCATTGGGTGTGAACCTCCTACATTTGCTTGCAAGCCTTTCTTTCATTCATTCATTAATGCATGCATTCATTCATTATGTTCCTCTTTTCATTATCTTCCACTTTACGTTACATAATACTTTCATTTCATTCATTAACATTCAACGTAAAGCCACAGGAAAAGAATCATGCATAACAAGGAACACAAACATAAACATGCAACATCACCATACAGGGCATCATCATGCATACATAACATACATCATACATACCATCATGCATAAGCATCAATCATACATGATATCATTGTCATACAATGCCCATCACAACATCTATGACCTCAAAAAGTCAACTTACATAGCCCCCGGGAACCTCCCAAGTCAAAGCCTACATTTCACTTTTTCCCCAAAAAGTCAGAAAATATTCTAAGTGTTCATCCGTATTTCTTTTTGTTCATCTGCATTTGTCCATCCACATTAACATTTGTTCATCCGCATTTGTTCATCTGCATTTCCTTTACTCATCCGCATTTCCTTTTACTCATCCGCATTTCCTCTTTACTCATCCGCATTGACTTTTACTCATCCGTATTTCCTTTACTCATCCGCGTTTCCTTTTACTCATCCGCATTGATTTTTACTCATCCGCATTTCCTCTTTACTCATCCGCATTGACTTTTACTCATCCACATTTCCTCTTCACTCATCCGCATTTCCTCTTAACTCATCCGCATTGACTTTTACTCATTTGCATTGACTTTTAGTCATCCACATTTGTCAATGCTCATTCGTATTGACTTTTACTCATCCGCATTTCCTCTTTACCCATCCGCATTGACTTTTACTCATCCGCATTTATCAATGCTCATCTGTATTGACTTTTACTTATCCGCATTGACTTTCATCCGCATTAACAACACTTAGGCAAATTCTAAAACATAGGCGTATGAGCTACTTTTTGGGCGCATGAGCAGCCCAGGTCACACTTAACATCAGATTTAGTCCCCAAACCTCATCTATCATGTTCTAAGCTTAAATCTTACATTCTAAGGCATAAAAACAAAACCATAACATCATCAAACATGAACATAGCCCAAAATCAAACCATACCCGCAACATACACACATTCATACATACAGGTATGAAACCCAGTTTTATAAAAACGTACATCATGCATTTCCAGCCCCAAAGTTAAAACATGTAAAAGAGGGGTTCTAGAACTCACCTTAGCAGCCTCTTCGGGTAAGACTTCCTTCAAAGCCCGATTGCTACAAGTTCTCACCTAGAAACCCACTAAAAACACACAACCGAACACATACAACATACATAAGCACACAACCAAGGATGAAACTAGTTAAGAATATCTAAATAAACGAATTCTTACCTTGAATTCGACTTTTGCATTTGTTCTTCTTCAAAAATCCAAATCTGCATTTTCTCTCTCTAATTGTCTGAAGATTTGGGTATTGTAAGAAGAGAGTGGGCGGTCATGCCCACTTTACACCAACTTTCAAACCTTTTTGTCCTTTTGACACTTTTAGCCCCTCAACTTGGGTTAAATAGCTTTTATTTCTTTTTCTTTCTTTTTATTATTCATTCTTTGACTCAAAAAATAACTGGGTGTTACAAGTCCACCCCCTTATATGGGTTTCATCCCCGAAACCTGTTATTCCTCGAACAAACATGGGTAATGCTATCTCATCTCTTCTTTAGTCTCCCACGTAGACTCGAATCCCTTCCTGTGCTTCCACTATACACACACAAGAGGAACCACTTTATTCCTTAACTTCTTCTCTTTACAATCAATGATCGCCACTGGTTGCTCCACATAATTGAGCCGTTCGTCTACCTCGATGTCTTCCAGTGGTACAACCATGTCTTCGTCTGCCAAACATTTCCTCAGATGAGATACGTGGAATGTCGGATGAATTCCACTTAACTCATCTGGTAACTCCAATCTATAGGCCACCCCTCCTACTCTAGCAATGATTCGAAAAGGCCCTATGTATCTCGGGCTCAACTTGCCCCGCTTTTTGAACCGAATGATACCCTTCCAAGGTGAGACTTTCAACATGACCCTGTCACCCACCTGGAACTCAATTGGTCTATGTCATTTGTCACCATACGACTTTTGCCTATCTTTTGCTGCCTTCATGAAGACTTTGATCTTTTCAAGCTTCTCAGTCGTAGCCTCGATCACCTCGATACTCCCTAACTCCTTCTGATCAATATCACCCCAACAAACGGGTGTTCTGCATCTCCTACCGTATAGCATCTCATAAGGGGGCATACCGATACTGGCATGATAACTGTTGTTATATGAGAACTCAGCTAACGGTAAGTCGTGCTAATATGTAACCTCATCCCAACTTTCTCCAAAATCGATGACACATGCACGAAGCATATCCTCCAGCGTCTGAATGGTCCTTTCCGGCTGACCATCTGTCTGAGGATGATAAGTCGTGCTAATATGTAACCTCGTCCCCATTGCATCGTGGAACTTCTTCCAAAATTTTGATGTAAACCAAGTGTCGCGATCAGACAGAATAGACACCGGTACACCATGATGAGTTACAATTTATTTGATGAACAGATCCACCAACCTCTCGGTTGAATATGCCACGCGGATTGGTAGGAAGTGAGCACTCTTCGTCAAACGATCAACTATCACCCATATGGCATCATACCCTCACGCGGTACGCGGTAGCTTTGTAATAAAGTCCATGGTGATATGTTCCCACTTCCACTCCGGTATATCCAAAGGTTGGATCATTCCATATGGCTTTTGGTGCTCGACCTTCACTTGTAAACAAGTAAGGCATTTACTCACATACTCCACCACATCACGCTTCGTACCCGGCCACCAATAATCTTTCTTCATGTCTTGGTACATCTTTGTAGCACTGAGATGAATAGAGTATCGAGTCTTATGAGCTTCATCCATTATCTTCAAGCGTAGATCCCCAAAACGAGGAATCCACATTCGTCCAAATCGGGTTCTAACACCAAGTGTGTTTTCACCTAATTCCGCAACCAGACCTCTCATTCTTTTGGGTTAAGATGATCTTCTTTCAATGCATTATCTTGAAACTCTTTGACTTGTTTCATCACATCAGAGGTCATGATCAGCTGGTAAGCTTTCACCCGAATCGGTTCGGGTCTCTCTTCTTCCCGGCTAAGGGCATCCGCCACCACGTTGGCTTTTCCCGGATGGTAATGGATCTCGCAATCATAATCCTTTATGAGCTCCAACCATCGTCTCTGCCTCATGTTTAGGTCCTTCTGCTCGAAGAAGTACTTCAAGCTCTTGTGGTCGGTGAATATGGTGCACTTTGTACCTGTTGGGTTGTCACATGTAAAACAAACTAGCTTAACCATTTAAACTGTAAAAACACAGCGGAAAAAAGGAGTTTAACATGTGATTAATAATCTGAAAATTTTACCATTTTGAACCACAAACAAAACCCAAGAGTGAGGATCAATATTATATGTGAAATATTATGTTATCAAACAAAACATAACAACCATAGGGTGTTCATAGAAACAACCTTTCTTGAACAAAATGTTGTAGATGAATAGATGAAGGTGATGAAGTTCTTGAATGTGTAGCCTCCAAAATAGAAGATCTCAAGCTTGTATACCCACAAGCCCTTCCAAACACCAAGCTTGTTAGGAGAGCAACACCAAAGAACTCTCTTCCTTTGTCCTTCACAAGTTCGAAAATTTCAGCTTGTTCCTTCCTGAAATCCGAAATTTTCAGCACCTTTTGGAGAGAGTTTTGGTATGTGTGTGTAAGAGAAAGTGTGTCTTAGAGAGAGGAGAGTTGGAAGAGTGCAAGAGTGAATAAGTCTTGAAAGAACCAAGACTAAAAGACCCCTCAAAGCCCTACATGGGGCGGCCGAAATATGGTTCAAAATGGGTTCCCCCCATTTTGAAACTTTTATAATTTGCACTCTTTCAACCCTTAATTTATAAAATTCAAACCTATTTTAATTTTACATCATTAACACACTTTTATTTGTTATTATTTAACCAACTTAAATAATGAAACAAATAATATCTCATGAACAAACTATCCATATAATATTGTTCTATTACAAAGGAATGTTTTTGAAAACCTATTTTCTAAATTGTGTCAATGTTTATTTGTATGATCTCATCAACAAATACACATTTATTGGTGTTTGTATACCTTGTTATTGGTTATGACCCGACTTGGATCATAACATACTAACCACGTCAATCTTGTATGTGTCTTGGGCATTATAAGATCCAACAATCTCCCACTTGCACAAGATTCATAGAAGATTGATGCAAGCAGTAAATACCGCCTAACAACGGTTTACTACCCTTAATACCTATGACTAAGTGCCATTCATTAACATCATCCCCTTCAAGTACCATACTTGAAATGTTTTAGGTGAATCAATCATCTATCCTTTTGTTGCAGATGTCATGTTAAATCCTAGAGACAAAGAGTGATCATTCCCCATTGATTTAACTTTATCAGGCCTTAAACATCTTACTCTCAACGAATAAGAGGGACAAATCCCATCTTGACTACATACATCTCTCATAATTACCTTATATCATACCTGAACTCAAACTTATGTACTGCCATGTTTCAGAACAGCGAAGAGCTAAGTCAAAGTATACTATTCGGTAGATATCAAGACCCAATATGTGTCTCAGGTCAGAGGATACCAAATGAGTTCTCCTTTACTCAAAATTACTTATGATTAATCAAGAAGATTTCATGTAGTAATATTTGAGATGCAGGTCAGTCCAATATTTGCATCCCACAAATATCTATGAACTTAGGTAGAAACCTTTTGCTCTATATTCATCCATATGAATATCTACCAATCCAAGTTCATAATAGCATTACCTTCATACTTGTTCCCACAAGCACGAACAACTACGGACGTTCTGAGTAAATAATTTACTCATGGATTTTAAACATGCAAAATAGGAATATTAGTTGAATCATTATAACCAAATAATTCATTCAAGTAAGAAAGGGTTACAATATCCCAATACAAAAATTAAAGATCAAATCCAATCACTAGAATATTGCAGTCCCATGGCACAAGCATGACTTTCATGCTTTGCCTTTTCAAGGAGCTTCATGAGTGGATCTGCAATGTTTTGATCCGCGTGAACTTTGCGAATACATATCTTTCCTCTTTCAACTTCATCCCTTATGTAGTTGAATCTTCGTTCAATGTGCCTAGTCTTTTGATGTGCACGGGGTTCCTTGATTTGAGCAATCGCACCCTCGTTATCACAAAGAATTTCTAGGGGGTCCGGAATGGAAGGGACCACCCCTAGGTCAGCAATGAACTTCTTTAACCATGCAGCTTCTTGAGCTGCTAATGAAGCGGCGATGTATTCTGACTCTGTAGTTGATAATGCCACTACATCTTGCTTAGAGCTCTTCCAAGAGATTGCTCCTCCATTCAAGATGAAAATGTACCTCGATTGTGACCATGAATCATCCCGATCAGTTTGGAAACTCGCATCCGTGTAACCCTTTACTACGAGCTCCTCCTCACCAGATCCATAGATTAGGAACATATCTTTGGTCCTCCTTAGGTACTTAAGTATGTTCCTAACAACCATCCAATGACTGCTTTCAGGATTTTGTTGGTATCGGCTTGTCATGCTTAAAGCGCATGACACGTCCGGTCTAGTGCATATCATTGCATACATGATGGATCCTATAGCTGACGCATACGGGATTCCCTTCATTTTGTCTTGCTCATCCTTTGAGCTTGGACATTGAGTCTTACCCAATATCGTTCCTCTTTGACTAGGTACGGTACCTTTCTTAGAGTTTTCCATCTTGAACCTTTTCAAGATCTTATCAATGTATGTACTTTGATTCAAACCTATCAACCGCCTTGATCTATCCCTATAGATCTTTATTCCTAAAATATATGCGGCTTCACCAAGATCCTTAATAGAGAAACAACTTCCAAGCTAGTTTATACACCTTCCATGGTTGGAATGTCATTTCCAAATAGTAGGATGTCATCGACATACAATACTAGGAAAATGGTGATGCTCCCACTAGCTTTCTTATATACACATGCTTATTTAGCATTTTTGATGAACCCAAATTTGATTATTTCTTCATCAAAATGGTGATTCCAACTTTTTGATGCTTGCTGCAATCAATAGATTGATTTCTTTAACTTGCATACTTTGTTAGGATGTTTTGAGTTGACAAAACCTTCAGGCTAACCATATAGACATCTTCCTTAAGATATCCATTTAGAAAAGCGGTTTTGACATCCATTTGCCAAATCTCATAATCATAATGAGCAGCTATGGAAAATAATATCCTAATAGACTTTAGCATTGTAACCAATGAGAAGGTCTCATCATAATCAACCCCTTGAGTTTGAGTGAAACCTTTTGCTACAAGTCTAGCTTTATAAGTATCCAAGTTTCCATGCATATCGGTTTTCTTCTTGAAAACCCACTTGCTTCCAACTATCTTGGAGTTAGAGGTGGTTCAACCAAGTCCCACACTTAATTGTCATACATGGATTGCATCTTAACGTTCATGGCTTCAATCCATTTGTCACAATCCAAATTGGACATTGCATCATGATAGGTGGTTGGTTCATCGGAATCTACCACATAACATCCATCTATGAATAACCCATATCTTTCAGGTGGATTACTAATTCTACCAGATCTACGAACTTTCTGTGTACTTTGATCAACCACTTGATCATTCTCAACATCCTCGTGTTGAGTGCTAGCATTAACCAAACATGTATCGTTTTGTGTTTCTTGATCCTCCTCAAGATTCACAGTTCTACCGCTAGTTCCTTCCGTAAGGAACTTAGCTTCTAAGAACTCAGCCTTCTTGGCAACAAACTCCTTTTATTGGATCATAGAAATAATATCCCATAGAATCTCTGGGATATCCAATGAAGATACACTTAGTGGAACGGCTTTCTAGCTTGTTTGAGGTGGGAGTCTTAACATAAGCCTCACAACCCCATACCTTTAAATATGACAATGATGGAACCCTTCCATGCCATATTTCAAAAGGTTTCATTTCCACTTTCTTGGTTGGGGCCATATTCAAGATACGGGCCGCCGAGAGCAAAGCAAAACCCCAAAATGATAGAGGCAGTGAGCTTCTAGCCATAATATATTGAACCATATCTAATAGAGTTCGATTTCTCCTTTCGGACATGCCATTATGTTGTGGCATTCCAGGTGGAGATAGTTGTGTGACAATACCACAACTTCTAAGATGATCTCTAAAAGCACCACTTAGGTATTCACCTCCTCTATCAGTGCAAAGAATTTTTATTTTCTTGTTAAGTTGATTTTCTACTTCATTTTGGAAGATTTTGAACATTTCAAAAGCTTCATCTTTGTGTCTTAACAAGTACACATAACCATATCAACTATAGTCGTCGGTAAAGGTAATGAAGTATCTTTCATGGTACCTAGTCATTGGCTTAAAAGGACCACATACATCCGAATGTATGATGCCTAATAAATCTTTTGCTTGTTCGGACTTGCCACTAAAAGGTGCCTTAGTCATTTTACCTTGTAAACAAGATTCACATACATCGAATAAATCATATTCATTTGCTTTTAAAAGACCGTTCTTTTGAAGTGTTTGTATGCGCTTCTTGTTTATATGACCAAGGCAACAATGCCAAAGACAGGTATCACTCAAATCCAATTTGAGTTTCTTAGTGGTGGTTTGGTACAATGAGCTATCATATAATGTGTTTTCACGAACCAATCATAAATACCATTAACAGGATTAGCTTTAAAATAAAATGTGCCATTTAAAGAAACATGAATTTCATTCTCAATAAATGATAAAACATAACCATATTGTCTTAATTAGGCAACATAAATAATGTTCCTAGTCAAACTAGGAGCATACAAAATATTGTTCAAAATTGCTTCCAAACCATTTGGAAGCTTCAAGATGTAGTCCCCTCATCCTTCAACTTGAACCTTTGCCCTATTCCCCATGTAGAGGCTTACATCCCCTTTCTTGAAGTCCTTACTTCTTTTGAACCCCTGCAATAAGTTGCAAATGTGAGTTCCACATCGGTATCCAATACCCATGTGTTAGAGGATATTAAATTTAGATCAATATGAATCATGAAAATTGTACCTGAGGTCTGCCCGACAATCCCTCTTTGCTTGCAACTCTTTGAGATGGACTGGCAATTTCTTGCCCAATGTCCAATCTCCCCACAGTTAAAGCATGGGTCATTTGAAGCAACCTTTTGCTTCTTCTTTGCCGATTTTGGTGGTGGCGCTCTTACCACTCCCTTTCCCTTTCCCTTAAAGTGCCCCTTATCCTTGGCAACATTTGCCTTGGGTGTGGGGTGAGGCCTCTTCTTGTTCCCACCTTCATTGATGGTGAGAACTGGTAAAACCCTTTTACCCATGGCTGCCTCGACAATTTTGAGCATAGAGTGAAGCTCACTTATGTTCTTATCCCATCCGTTCATGTTATAAGACAAAGTTGTCAAACCTTTTTGACAAAGAGTTGAGGATCAAATCCATAGCCAACTCTTTCGAGACGGGACAATTCAGCCTTTCGAGGCGGTCGATGTGGTTTTTATCTTAAGTACATAAGATGAAACAGATTGGGTGTCGTCCATACGACACGCATGGAGTGCTCGAACCGTTTCGAATTCTCAACCCGTGCTTGTTGTTAGAACGCTTCCTTCAACTGGGTTATCATGTCTTATGCTCCATGATGTTCATACTCCTTTTGGAGATCTGGAGTCATACTTGCCAACATGAGGCAGGATACTTGGACTGAGTCCTTAGTGTATTTTACCAATTATTGTAGGCCTCCTCATCATCCTCACTAGGTTGATCGGGAATTGGATCGTCTAATATGTATGATCATTTGTCTTGCTTGAGAACAATTCTCAAGTTTCGAAACCAATCAATAAAGTTATTATGGTTTAGACGCTCCTTTTGGAGAATGGTCCTTAGTGATAGTGAGTGAGTGGACGGGATTTCATTGTTTTCATTATTGTTGGCGGCCATCTACAAAATATAACAAAGTTCAATTTTAGTAATTTTGATATTGTTCATATTTTAATAATTAAAACTCCTTTTAAGTGTCTTACACAATTTTAAACCTAGAATCTAACGTTACCTTTAAGTAGTGGTTAGGTGACCTTTATCCCATTATTTAAATTAACAAGGTAGTCAATGTTTTGACAATTGCAACCCTTTGCAACTTCTAGGGTATGGGATCGACTTTAAAACATCATATGCATAGTCGGCATGTTAATCCCATCAACACCTTTGTAAACCATATTGTAGGTGATCCATTTAATATGGTTTGCAAATCAGGTTACCTTACTTGCACACACATGTGAGTTTTCCAACAAAAGTGGTTAGGTAACCTTTATCCCACAAATATGGTATCCCCACCTCAAGTCACAAGTTCCCTCAAAACGGTTAGGTGACCTTTATCCCATTAAGAGTTTCCAAATGACTCAAGTGTTGTGCAAAAGGATGGTGTTAAACTTGTTTATAAAAGAAATTTAAGTTTTCATAATCTTAGTTTAGAAAACTCTATGTACCATATATTTGCATGCTTTCAAATACAAGGTACCCTATGGTTCACTTTTAATAAAACCTCTTTTATTAAAACCATTAACCCTTTTAATAACCTTTTATTAACCACTTAATGATAAAGAACCATCAAATTTTCAGCTTGTAAAGTTTGTTAATGAGTTTGTTATACATAACCAAATGACAACCAATCAATCAATCAACAAACATCCAAACAAGCATAAACATACAAACATGAGTGCATAACCATAGCCACTAAGTTGACCACACTTGTTTGCCATCACAAGTGTTGTCATAAGGTCTTTCCTAAGGGTAAAGATGACACATCAAAATGTGTCCATGAACTCCCACTTAAAACCACATCCAAATGCTTCAAGTGTCCATGTGTTTTTTGTAATGCCCCGAATAATGTCTAAGTGAGCCAAATAATAATAATGGGCTTAGACGATATCATTTAATAAAAATAAGATGGATATAGCTTTTATACTGAGAAGACTTTGCGGGTTACGTGTTTGGCGTGTTTAAGGTCCTGAGAACGCCCAGTATATATAAAGGGATCAGCTTGAGCAGCTCTCATTTGCAAACTCAACACTCTAGCTCTAGAGAGAGAGTAGAGAGAGAAAGTAAAGAAAATTGAAGATTCAAGGCTCGGTTGATCTTGGGATTGAAGATCGGTGTTCGTAGGCATACAACAAGAAAACACCACGAATCCAGGTAAGAAGCATCATTTAATCGTTGCTTTTGATGCAAACCCAGATTCTAGGTTTGGGGTTTTGAAAGTGGCAAAGATTCGCCCAAAACTCATGTTTTTGTGTAAGAAAACATGTAAGAAGCTTAGATATAGCTTATTGGGTGATAAGCCAAGGTTTTGGATGTAAAAGATTGAAGTTTTGGGTCAAAATGGGTTGGTTCGTATTTTTCATCCCATTTTGTGAAACTGGGTTTTCATCCAACAAAATTAGTTGTTTGTCCAGCGAAACTGTGGATCTTCCTGCGAAACTATAGTTTCGCAGACATGGTTTTCCAACGCAAGTTGGGTGAAACTGGCAGCGAAGATGCCAGCGAAACTGGCAGCGAAGATGCCAGCGAAACTGGCAGCGAAGATGCCAGCGAAACTGGCAGCGAAGATGCCAATGAAACTGGCAGCGAAACTGCTGGCGAAACTAGCAGCGAAACTGCTAGTCTGGCAGTGAAACTAGCAGTGAAATTAGGCAGAAATTAACTCCTTTGAGTGTTAACTTCTCTGCAAGCTTTGCAGTGCAACCCTTGCTTTGTAAGCTTGATTGAGAAGCTACTCATCGAGTCCAGGTGAGTTCTAGATCTCCTACTTTAAAGGTTTTGAACTAGTTTGGGGCTGGAAATGCATACAAAATATACGATTTAAATGACCGAGATTTTAAGAGGTTTTAATGAGAAGATCGATTTTTCGATAAGGAAATATGCTATATAAAAGTGTTAAAATAAAAACTTTTCGCGCTGACCTGGCAACACGGCCCCAGCCAGGGGCGTTGCCCCTTGGACCCCACTAGGGGCTGCTGCCCCAGGACCCTGCTGTCAGGGACTACCGCCCCCGAACCCCCTCTATCCCATGGTGGGTCAGTTATGTCTTGTGATGCTTTATGCTTGATATGCATGTGTTTATGTATGTGAATGTGCGATGCATGGTGTTTAAGATGATGTATGATTGATGCTATGTATGTTATGTATGATATGTTTTCTTATGTTCCTTGTTACGTATGATGGCATTACTATACGTGGTGTGGTATTGTTAATGAACGTAAAGTATTATCTCAATGAAGTGAAAGATTTAAGATAATGAAAGTGGAACATAATGAAAAAAACGAATGAAAAGCCTTGCAAGCAAATGAAAGGAGGATAACAACTCATTGAGAGTTGTTAGCTCAACTATGTGTGTCTACAGCGTGCGATTTTGGCTAACTCATAAGGGTTCATACACATAGTAAGAGTTCAGTCTGGGTGACTGCTCCAATATGTGCGATTTCTTAATTATTGTGTGTTATACAGCATGCGATCTTGGCTAACCCATAAGAGTTCACACACACAGGGGGAGTCTGTCCTAGTGACTACTCCATACGTGTGATATGGGGTCCTTGTCGCTTAACCCAAGATGAATTTCTTGGTGCACTAGAGGGGGGTTAAGCACATGACAGGATCTAGATAGAAGTGAAAGATAATAATGTACGAAATGTGTGAAACGTACGAAATGTACGAAACGAACGATGATGAAGATAATAATGATTACCTTGATGTATGTACAATGTGTGATCACGTGCGATAGTAATGAAAATGTTTTAACGAATGGAAGGTAATGCAATGTTTTTATAAAACTAGCAATGCTGACTTTTTATGCATTTTCCAGTTGGCAGGTGAGCATTGCTGAGGATGGCGTGAGGCAGCTACTTGGCATTTTTGGATGGCATTCTTTTGTATAACGTTTTTGCATTGCAATATGAACGAACTATATTTTGTAATGAACGATGTATTATTTTGCAAAAGTGTTTATTTAAAGGAAATGAAATTTTGTTTAAAGTGTTTCCCTGCATGATTTAGTGAAGTTAATGTAATTATATATTTTATGTGCGATGATTGACCAGCTATGAGCGTCCCGGGAACGGGGCCTTACACTTTTGTGTCCTTTGAGTCTTTATCTTGTGCATCTTCTTTTACAAAAATCATATCCTAATACAATTTTTCTAATAAAAAAATGCACCTAATCTATTTATTACATAACCAAATGAATAAATAAATTACAACCCAAAATACAAAACACAAAATTACAACCCTTTCAAGAATCAAAACTAACATGACAAATCACAATCAACCAAAACCAAACACATAAGGCCAAGGCTATGTTATGCACCATAATGAGAAACATATTCAACATCCAAGAACAACAATGAACCCCTTATTTCAGCCCTAAAGTTTCAGCCAACATGAACCAAAACTTTAAGGTTTGTCCAAACAACACAATCAACCATTTGATGTAAATCTTTCAAGGTTATACTAAAGCATTCAAGATTAAACCTTGAAACATAAGGGATTCATATACAGACAACAAAACAGCCCCTAATGGGTTGAAAAAGTCCATGAAAACTAACTTTTCAAGACCTTTTGAATCACATATTCCACATTACCGGCTCTAGATGCCATTGTTGGGTTTTGTCACATGTAAAACAACTAGTTTAACCATTTAAACTATAAAAACGCAGCAGAGAAAGGAGTTTAACATGTGATTAATAATCTGAAAATTTTACCATTTTGAACCACAAACAAAACCCAAGAATGAGGATCAATATTATATGTGAAATAGTATGCTATCAAACAAAACATAACAACCATAGGATGTTCATAGAAACAACCTTTCTTGAACATGATGTTGTAGATGAATAGATGAAGGTGATGAAGTTCTTGAATGTGTAGCCTCCTAAACAAAAGACCTCAAGCTTGTATACCCACAAGCCCTTCCAAACACCAAGCTTTTTAGGAGAGCAACACCATAGAACTCTCTTCCTTTGTCCTTCACAAGTCCAAAAATTTCAGCTTGTTCCTTCCTGAAATCCGAAATTTTCAGCACCTTTTGGTGAGAGTTTTGCTATGTGTGTAAGAGAAAGTGGTCTTAGAGAGAGGAGAGTTGGAAGAGTGCAATAGTGAATTAAGTCTTGAAAGAACCAAGACTAAAAGACCCCTCAAAGCCCCACATGGGCCGGCCGAATATGGTTCAAAATGGTTCCCCCCATTTTGAAACTTTTATATTTTGCACTCTTTCAACCCTTAATTTATAAAATTAAAACCTATTTTAATTTTATATCATTAACACACTTTTATTTATTATTATTTAACCAACTTAAATAATGAAACAATATATCTCATGAACAAACTATCCATATAATGTTATTCTATTACAAAACAATGTTTTAGAAAACCCATTCTCTAAATTAGTGTCAATGTTTATTTGTATGATCTCATCAACAAATAAACATTTATTGGTGTTTGTATACCTTGTTATTGGGTATGACCCGACTTGGATCATAACGTACTAACCACATCAATCGTGTATGTGTCTTGGGCATTACAAGATCCAACAGTATTGTATAGGTAGTGCCTCCAAATCTTTAACGCGAAAACCACAACTGCTAGATCCAAATCATGAGTAGGGTAATTGACCTCATGAACCTTCAACTGTCGGGATGCATATGCTATAACTTTTCCACTCTACATTAACACACACCCCAACCCCGAGTAGGAAGCATTAGAATAAACCACCAGATATTCACTTTCATCAGGTAATGACAAAACAGGAGCTTGAGTCAACCTCGCCTTTAACTCCTCAAAATGCCTTCTCTTGAGCTTGACCCCATACGAACTTTACATCTTTCCGGATCAACTTGGTCAGTGGAGAAGTGATCTTAGAGAAGTCTTGAATGAATCTTCTGTAGTAGGCCGCCAAACCCAAGAAACTACGAATCTCGGATGTTGTCTTTGGAGACTTCCATTGCATCACCACCTCCACCTTTGCTGGATCCACCATAATCCCCTCAGGATTCACTACATGACCCAAAAACTGAACTTCATGCAACGAGAACGTGCACTTAGAGAATTTAGCATACAGTTTCTCCCTTCTCAATGTCTCCAACACCTCCCGAATGTGACCGGCATGCTCCTTCTCATTCTTGGAATAAATCAAGATATCATCGATAAACACAATCACTGATTTATCCAACATCGGCTGACACACTCGATTCATCAGATCCATGAAAGCAGCTGGCGCGTTGGTCAACCCAAATGACATAACTAGGAACTCATAGTGACCATAACGCATGCGAAAAGCTGTTTTAGGAATGTCTTGCTCCTTAACCTTCAGCTGATGATAACTAGATCGAAGGTTTATCCTCGAGAACCAACTGGCACCTTGAAGTTGATCAAACAAATCATCAATTCTCGATAACGGGTATTGGTTTTTTATTGTCAACTTATTCAACTCACGGTAGTCGATACATATCCTTATGCTACGTCTTTCTTCTTCACGAATAAGACCAGAGCACCCAAGGAGATATACTTAGCCTAATAAACCCCTTATCGAGCAGCTCTTGCAATTGCTCCATCAACTCTTTCATCTCAGTCGGAGCCAAACGATACGGTGCCTTGGCAACAAGTTGGGCACCTGGTATCAAATAAATCTGAAACTCGATCTCTCGGTCAGGTGGCACTCCTGGTAAGTCTTCTGGGAACACGTCTGGAAAGTCACACACAACCGGTACATTTGACAGTTGTGGTGTTGGTGTATCCACGTCCTTTACATAGGCCAAGTAGGCACTACATCCACACCTCATACACTTTCCCGCCACCGCCATTGAAATTACTTTCAGAATCATAGTGACTCGATCACCATAACCGTCACCAAACTCCCGTCAGGCGCTGTTAACCAAATCATCTTCTTACGACACACAATGTTCACCTCGTAGTCCGCTAACTAATCCATCCCAAGAACCACATCGAAACCACCTAAGGTCAACCACAAATGGTCTAACAGGAAACTTATGACCTTCTAGTTCCATGTCACAACCTTCTACCATCTCAAAAATCCTGGTAGACTTACCTATGACAGTTTCTACATCAAAGGGCACATCAACACTCCTACTACTAACAGGCAGTTTAGCACAAAAAGTAGCAAAAATAAAACTTTTACTAGCACCAAATCGAATAACACAGAGGCTAAATTTGGTTTACTAGAAACGTACCTGACACAACATCAGGGTCCATCCTAGCCTCCTCCCGTGTCATCGTAAATGCTCTGGCGCTCGCCTTTGGTCCTTCACCTCCAGTCTTCTTCACCCCAGAACCCTCAGGGCTTTTTACAGTCCCTACTCATGTGGCCCTCCGCGCACAGCTGAAACATCTCCCTGCTTTGCATTCCCTCGCCATATGACCATACTTCCCGCACTTGAAGCACACATTCGATCCCCACCTACACTCGCGATGTGCTCTTTCCCGCATTTGTTGCATCTTTTCACTCCAGCACCGGATATGACCACACGGCGGTCATCTACCCGTGCCTTCTTGTTACTCATCGGGGCACCACCCCGACCAAACCTTTTCCCATTCCAATTCTGGTCACCACCACCTTTCTTGTTGCCTTCAGTCACCACCACAGTTCTTTCATCATACAATCTCCCTACAAAATCAACCGCCGACCTATACGTGCTGGGTCGGGCAGTGATCATGTGCCTATGGATATCCTCCGGCAAACACTGAATGTACCTCTTAATCTTTCATGACAAAGGCGTCACTTGGTCCGAACCAGATGTGCCATCTCATTGAATTTAGTGGTGTATTGTTGATGTGTCATTGTTCCCGCCTCCAGCTGCAGGAATTCCCTTTCCATCTTATCAATTTCCCTATGAGGACAAAACTCCTCAATCACAAACTTTTTCAACTCAGACCACCTCATTCTCCCAATTGCCTGACTACCCTCAGCTTGGACTATATTTCCCACCAACACAGAGCCGAGTCCATAACGAATGGGCAACAAATTTCACCTTCTGGTCTTCTCGGCACTCATTGATATTCAGAACAGCTTCCATTTCTCTCACCCATTGGTGAGCAGCAATATTACCATCAAAAGTAGGGGGCTTGCACCTTTGAAATGCCCCGTAGTTACAGCCTTGTGCCGCCTCAGGCGCAGGCTTTGTTCTTCCTCCTCTTCATCATCGGAGTGAACCGTTTCAGGCTCTAGTTGCTCCCGTCCTCCCGAGGACCTGTTTCTCTCCTTTCTCTCTACTTCTCGTACAACCTTAATCACTTCAGTCACTACAGATGGTAAGATCGTCTGCATGACTTGATACACTTCTTCAACAACAACCTCCTTTACTGAGGCTCTCAGATTGGCGCTCTCATCACCGCCCTCAGACGAGGAGTCTCGAGTTCCTCATGAACCACCTTTTCGGCTCTAGGCCATCCTCTCGTGGCCCGTAGTTCAGCACCACAACCTCCACCACATGAAGCTTTAGATGATCTTCCACCACCATCCTCTAACACACACACTGAAAGATTCAAACACCAACACGGTCATTCAAGGGAACAGCTTAGTTTATGTCAAGTATAGTAAGTCCCTAATTACAGTGGCTAGTTATGATTAGCCACTTACTTTACTCTTCATACCCCAAGCATTTCCTATCCTGACTACATCAGTATCTAAATCTACAAGCAGCACATAAACACATAACATGTGCACGTAATACCGTTTAACATTAAGAAATACCTAATGGCACGTAGCTAGTCGGACTGGCATCCCTTCCCTTTCCATCCCATTTTCAATTTAAGTTTAGGTTTATTTTGAAAATTTACCCGTTTCTCTTAAACTTTGGCTCTGATACCAACTTGTAAGGCCCTGTTCCCGGGACACTCACAACTGGTCAATCATTGCACATAAAACATATAATTACATTAACTTGAAATAAACGTTGCAGCGAAAACATTAAAAACAACATTTTCATTAAAAATGCTTTTGCAAAATAATGCAATATTCGTTACATCATTTCATTTGTTCGCATTACAATGCAAAAACATTAAACAAAAGAATGCCATCCAAAAGCAAGTAGCCACCCTGTGCCATCCTCAACAACTATACTGCCAACTGAAAAATGCATAAAAAGTTAGTGTTGCTGAGTGAGTTCTAGTTTTAAAATAAAACATACTTTACTTTCATTAAAACCGTTCTTTACTTTTGTATGTGGTCACACATCATACGTACACATAGATAATATCATTATTATCTTCATCATTCGTTCATTCCGTACATTCGTCATTAAATCTTTACTTTCATTCGGACCAATGCCATGTGCTTCACCCAACTGTCATGCATAAAGCCGGTACTGGGCATGAGGTCTTTCATAGACCCCGAACATTATGCACAAAGCTGACTCTAGTGTAAGCGACAAGGGTCCCATGCGTATGGTCAATCACAAGGATTGGACCCCTGTGTGCATCCTCATGGGGTATTTAACCCGCACACAGTTGAGCTGACACCCCTCATTAGGTGTGAACCTCCATTTATACGCTTAATCACACAGATTAAGCCCTACTGTGCATCCTTCTGGGGTAGCTAACCCGTACACGGTTGAGCTAACACCCTTCATTGGGTGTGAACCTCCTTACAAATAAGCCTTTCTTTCATCCATCAATTAATGCATGCATTCATTTATTACGTTCCTCTTTTCATTATCTTCCACTTTACATTATATAATACTTTCATTTCATTCATTAACATTCAACGTAAAGCCACGGGAAAATAATCATGCATAACAAGGAACACAAACATAAACATACACCATCACCATATAGGGCATCATCATGCATACATAACATACATCATACATACCATCATGCATACGCATCAATCATACATCATATCATCATCATACAATACCAATCACAACATCTATAGCCCTCGGGAACCTCCAAGTCAAAGCCTACATTTCACTTTTTTCCCAAAAAGTCAGAAAATATTCTAAGTGTTCATCCGCATTTCTTTTTGTTCATCCGCATTTGTTTTTGTTCATCCACATTTGTCCATCCGCATTAAATTTTGTTCATCCGCATTAACTTTTGTTCATCGGCATTTCCTTTACTCTTTCGCATTTCCTTTTACTCGTACGCATTGACTTTTACTCATCTGCATTCCTCTTTACTCATACACATTGACTTTTACTCATCCGCATTTCCTTTACTCATCCGCATTTTTTACTCATCCGCATTGATTTTTACTCATCCGCATTTCCTTTACTCATCCGCATTTTTTACTCATCCGCATTGATTTTTACTCATCTGCATTTCCTTTACTCATCCGCATTGACTTTTACTCATCCGCATTTCCTCTTTACTCATCTGCATTGACTTTTACTCATTCGCATTTCCTCTTTACTCGTCCACATTGACTTTTACTCATCCGCATTGACTTTTACTCATCCGCATTTGTCAATGCTCATCCGCATTGACTTTTACTCATTCGCATTTCCTCTTTACCCATCTGCAATGACTTTACCCATCCGCATTGACTTTTACTTATCCGCGTTGACTTTTACTCATTCGCATTAGTCAATGCTCATCCGCATTTGTCAGTTCTCATCCGCATTGACTTTTACTCATCCGCATTGACTTTCATCCTATGAATCCATGGATCACAATCAGGAATTATCAGCGTTAGTTAATGTCAAGTCAACATTTGCAGAATCAACATTGGCTTGGTTTAATTGTTCGTATTAAATGTTTATCAATATCAATAAAATTCAAGAACACAATTGATGAAATAGTACTAATGATCTGTTTAAATCAAATGTATATCATTAAAAACATGTTAATGATTACAAATAACTAACAATGAATGATATTGCATTTGATGTGACGGCTGCTAAGGTTTGGTGGTGTGATGTTTTTTCTGTTGTGGAATCGTCATATTGTTGTTGCCGTTGTTTGATTTGAAACCTAGGATCCAAATATATAGACAATGATGTTTCTTTTAAGGAAACATCAGATCTCTTGGGATTTGAATTGTTTCAGTTAAGGAATCTTTGGATTTCTTAGGATTCGTATAACTGACTTGTTGACTTGTAACACTTGTATTGTTTGAGTGCAAATGTTTGGACTCTGCAGGAGTATTGTCTTCCGTAGTTGGTTGTTCTTTCGAAGCAAACTGTTCTTCCGCAGGAATCTTGTTCTTCCGCAGCATACTGTTTCTTCCGAAGCAATTGTTCTTCCGCAGGAATCTTGTTCTTCCGAAGCAAACTGTTTCTTTCGAAGCAATTGTTCTTCCGCAGGAATCTTGTTCTTCCGCAGGAATCTTCACTTGGAATTCTCACTTTACTCCAGTTGATGGTTCATCCGCAGATGATCTTCGGATGTTTGTTACTTATAAGAAACATATCTACGGAAGAATAAAATGTTCATCCGTAGATGTTTCTTACACTTAGTCAATTTCACAAATTGATTAAGTATATTGTATGTACCTGCAAACATACATAAATCAACACACATATATATGGGTTAACCTATACATTTAATGCATACACAATAATGAATTACAACCATCCATTATAGATATTAATTCAGTACTAAGGGGGTGTTTGTTTTTTTGAAAAAACCTCTTCCCCACCTCTTCATCTACGCACTCGCAGACGCGGGAAGAGGTTTTTACTTCCTCACCTCTACACGGAGAAAAGGTGGAACAATGTCTTCACAACCTCTTCTAACCTCTTCTGAATCTTCATTTGAGCCCTAACACTCTCTTCCCACATACCCACCTCCCCCACTCCCCTTCACAACCATCTCCACCTCACCACCATCGCCACCTCGCCACCATCCCCACCTCGCCACCATCGCCACCTCGCCACCGTCGCCACCGTTGCCATCTCCTAATCGACTTCGCCCCCTCCCCTTCGCCCCCTCCCCTTCAGCCCCCCTCCCCTTCGGCCCCCCTCCCCTTCGCTCCCCCCTCCCCTTCGGCTGTCCTCCCCTGGCCACCGTGAACTTCCACTGCAGGTTAGTTATTTTTTTGATTTGTTGTTTGTATGATTAGTTTGTTTATATGATTAGTTTGTATATGATTAGTTTTTTGTATGATTAGTTGTTTGTATGATTAGTTGTATATGGTTAGTTTGTTTGTATGATTAGTTTTGTTGTATGAATAGTTTTTATATGGTTTGTATGAGAAATGAATTGGTTTAGTTGGTTGGTATATGATTTGTATGATTAGTTTGTTTATGGTTTGTATGAGAAATGAATTGATTTAATTGGTGGTATATGGTTTGTATGATTAGTTTGTATACGGTTTGTATATGGTTTGTATGAGAAATGAATTGGTTTAGTTGGTTGGTAAATGGTTTGTATGAGAATGAATTGGTATAGTTGGTTGTTATAGTTTGTATGAAGAATGAATTGGTTTGTGTGGTTGGTGAATTTGGTATAGTTTGTTTGATTAGTTTGTATGATGAATGAATTGGTTTAGTAATGGTTTTTTAAGTTAGTGATTATGTTTTTATTGTTTAATAGAAATGGGCGAGAAACATCAATGGTCAAGCGAGCAAATTCAATGTTTGTTAGAAACTTGCGTTGAAGAAATAAATACGATCGAGAATATATGAGTCAATAAGAGATGAAATGTTGAGCGGATAATGCAGAATATCAAATAAGTGATTTATAAATGTAATCGTATGGTTTTATGAATATTATTGTAGTGTTGTATGACTTTTATTTATATTTTAATGTATTTCTATGACTTTTATTTATATATTAATGTATTAGTTGTTTTTAAAGTTTAAAAAATAAATTTAGTTTAATTACAAAACATTTCAGCATTCTGCAGATGTTAAACAAAACAAACAATATTTTTCTTGCAGACTACAGACATTTGGTCCACCTCTTCTGCTGCAGATGTGGTCCGTAGACTGCAGATGTTTTCCTGCAGAAAAAACAACAACACCTAAGCATATAATACAAAATGGACTAGATCTACTGATCCTAGATCTAACAATACTCCCCCTTAGGCTTAGATACTTGTAATCATTTCTTCAAAACTGAAAGCTCTTTCAATCTTGAAACCATTTTCTTGTTGAAATATGATGCTGCATCCTTTTAATCATCGTACTTGTACTTGATCTCCATTCTGCATATCCTTTGGATGTCTCAAAAGTTAGCCCCAATACATCTTCTTCTGTGGTGAGGGTTTCCACAACACATTAATTATGAACAATTTCCAGCTCATCTTCTTTTGAGATTCTCAGTTCTGATATATCTTCAATGTTGGCTCCATTCAGCATCCTAGCATTATACCTTCTTCTCTTGTATGCTTTGGCATGTAGCTTATCCACAACTTGAATCATGTGCACATATAGACACAAGTCATTCTGAGCCTTTTCATCAGTTAGCTTTGGAAAGAATTTGTCATGAAGGTATAGCTTGGGTGAAGAAATTTGATCTCCACTAGGTCAAAAATTCAAATCTTCTCAGCCTTCTTTCCTTCAGCATTCCTCAGTAGCACCAGCTCTGTTGTTTTCTCAACATAACCCCATTCTGTTATGGGAGATGTGTGTTGATTTCCCTTGAAGCTTTTAATAGATGTTGCATTTTCATGGTTGTATCCCACCCTTTTCAACATTTCCTCATCAACAAGTGAAGAGGGCTTTGTTGTGTAAGATTTCATATGCCCAAAACACATAGAATATGATGTGGTTAGTACGTCATGATCCAAGTCGGGTTATACCCAATAACAAGCTATACAAACACCAACAATTATTTATTAGTTGATAAGATCATACAATAAATATTGACGCCTATTTAGTAAATTGGTTTTCTAAATATTGCTTTTGTGAAAGAACAATATTATTTGGATAATTTGTTCATGAGATATTTATTTGATACATTATTTAAGTTGGTTAAATAATGTCAAGTAAAAGTATGTTATGTTATAAAATTTAAACTATGTTTTAATTTTGTAACTTAATATGTTAGAAAGTGTAGTTTTTTATAAAAGATTAAAAGAGAGGGAAACCCCTTTTGGTTGGGTTTTCGGCCGCCCTTTTGGGCCATTGAGGGATAAGTCTTGCTTCTTGTTCTTTGCAAGAGTTAAGACACATTATCACACAACCCTCTTTTGCTACTCTCTCTCACACACACACAAAAGGCAACATGTTCTCTCTTTGAAGAAAGCAACATTTCGATTTGAAGCTGCCAGAAACAAGCGGAAAAATCGTTTTTCTTGGTTGTATTGGCGGATTGGGTTGCTCTTCTAGGGGTTTCTTGTGGTGTAAAGCTTCCTAACAAAGCAAGGTGTTTGGAACAAGCTTGTGGGTACTACAACTTGAGGTTCTCTTCTTTGAGGGCTGCATAAACAATATCATCATCATCTTCATCTCATCCTTCTTTCATTCGGTTTTGAAGGCTGCAGAAAGGTAGTTTTAACAGCCCCTTGTGGCTGTCATATTATGTTGTTTTAATGTTCTCATAGCTTGTCTATTCACATAATATGATCCTTGTTTTATGGGTTTGTTTCATATGCTTAATGGCCTCTTAAAGAACATATATTTCAGCTTTCAAAATTGCATTAAAACTAATATTATCCGCTGCGTTTTCTGAAAGTTTAAATGGTTAAACTACGTTGTATGTTCTTGCAAACCCAACATGTTGCTCTTTTGATTCTTTGAATTCTCTTTCTATGATGATCATCATCTCTCTTAACTTCCTTAAGCACATCATCTATGAATTTTGTCTTCAATTTTCCCACCAACACAGAGATATCTCTTCCCCTTGAGTGAATTGGATAGTTAGACATTATTAGACTTTGCAGGTCCTTGATATCTCTCTCATGAAGCCTCAGCAATGCTTCTGTATCATGGAAATACTGAATTCTTCTGGAGGTTCTTTTAAAAATTACACAATCCCAGTCTGGATCATATTTCCAGGCCATAATCTTGTTTTTTTCACAAAATTGTGAGTTGTGATATGATCATAAGCTCTATCAGAGTTGATTTATGTTCAGTGATTTCTCTAACAGTTGTCCCTAATGGCCACACTTTGCCAGGAATGACTACTCTTAGTTCTTTGATTAGTTTGTCTTTGCCTTTGTGCTGCTATTTGGATTCAACAGTTACAGGATTAGCAGAAAGTCTGCTTTGGTGCTCATAGGTTGGATTTGGAGCTTCAGTTCTAAACCTTACTCCTGTGTCAAGCTCAATAGTCATAACATGTTCCATCATTCTTCTCAGCTTGCCAACATTTCTTCCTTTGAGCTCAATGTGCCTTGTAGTTGTGACCCTGTAGCCAACAGACCATATTGTACTTGCTTAGTTTTGCTGTGTCACAGTGGCCTAGGTCTTTCTTTATTTTCTGGATGGCTTGAAATGTTGTGAATGCCTCATAAATACAATTAGGAATCATAAATCTTGCAAGCTCAAACTCTTTCAGTATGTTCTTCATCTCAGTCATATTCATCCTTTCAACCATGTCATAAGGAAATCCATGGTTGATTAGGGTCATAAACATAGTTGACTCAGGCCTTTCTTCTATTATGTCTTTTGTTGTCAGAAGATCATCATCCTTTAGGTCTTCTTGTTCTTTATTAGTCACCTCTTCAGTCAGTTTTGGCCATTCAGCATCACTTTTAGCTTCATCAAGAGTTGCTTGCTTTGATGTTAAGACATTCATAGAAGGAGTGTGCTCTGATGATGTATGCCTTGACCTTTTAGGAGAATCTTCAATATTGATAACTTGATTCTTTGTGGAACCCATATACTTCCTCTTCCTTGAGTATAAGATCAGAGGCTTCAAAGATTCGGCAGGTTTCTTTAGTTGATTTGATTTGAGAGCACATATTTTCATCTTTAGTTGATCAATCTCTTCTTCTTTTCTTCTTAACAAAGCTGATTGAGCATAGAGAGAGTCATTCATTTGATCGACCTTCAGCCTTAGCTTCTCATTTTCACTCTTCTTAGTCTTTACTGATTTTTGAGCTCAGACTCTTGTTGAAGTAAGGCATCAATCACTTCGTTATTGCACTTAGCATCTTCTCTTAAGCTTTTGATCCTTGATTTTTGAGCTCAGACTCTTGTTGAAGTAAGGCATCAATCACTTCGTTATTGCACTTAGCATCTTCTCTTAAGCTTTTGATCCTTGCTTTCAGCTGCATCAATAGATCATTCTTTTATGATATTATCCCTTTCAGCTCTTTAATCCTTTGCTTTCTGAAGTTAGACTTCAATACAAGCTTGTTGTACTCAGCCACCAGGTAGCTTTTGCTTAATGGGATGTCATTATCACTGATGTCATCCTCATCATAGGCAATCACTTCCTCATACTTATCTTCTTCTTGTTGTTGATCAGCAATTTCATCTTTATGATCTTTAGTATGAGCCACACTTACTGTACTGGGCATTCATCTTTTGATTCATCATGCTCATCATGTTGTGGTTGTTGTTGCTGAATAAAAATGACTGGAGAAACTGGTTCAGTATCATTTGAATAGATAGGAGATTCAGTCTTGGATAATGATAATTGAATAGTACTGGCTTGAGAGATAGTGTTTTGACTAGCTGAGGGAGATTGTTGAGAGTGAACAGAGTGAGTGGGTGAGATGGGTTGAGTATTTTGATTTGTAGGAGAAGGGGGTTATGGATATTGATGTTATTGCTGAATGGGTGATAGAATTGGTGAGTGTGTGGCTTGAATAGAGTGGTTGAAGAGTCTTCCTGTTGATCTACCCACACAAGCTCTTGTGGAATATTGGCATTAGTATCTACTACATGAGCAAACATGGGCATGTCTTCACCTTCATACTTCCCAGATAGTTTATTCAGAACAAATCTACCTAGGTGTGCTTGAACAAACACATCACCATCTATAGCAGTCCCAGGCAGATCAGCATTGATGATCAGTTGTAGAAACCTTGGAAACATATACATCTTGTCAGCCTTCTGTACTTTGATATGATAATATAAGCAGTTGAAGATGTACTTTGAGTAATTTTAGGTTCTTCCCTCAAAGACACCAATAATGCTTGAAGAGATATGCCTTGAAAATCTATCAAGTCTAGATTTCCTGTTTGAGATGCACTTAAGATAAGTGTGGCAGAGAAATCTGTATGGCTTGCAGAGTCTTCCTTTGTTGATTTCTCCCTTCTTGAAGTCACCATCATACCCCATCAGAAGAAAGACTTTCTCTATGTACTCATTATCGAATACATCAGGGTGACCAACTTCTACATCTCCCAACTCAAGAACCCTTCTTACTATCTGTCCATCTACTCTCAGTCCTCGATTCTTCACATCAGCCACAATAACTTGATCATCTTCTTCTATTTGGGCGGAGTTCCAGAAATCAGTTATGTGCGATTGATGAATCACAGGCTCTGCTGATAAGGCATAGAACAACCTAGATCTTCTTAGATATCAGATAATGTCTTGACACCCTTCTGAGACAGGGTCATCAGGGTTTAAGAAAGCACACACATTGTGCTCTCTCACAAACGATTATCCATCTGTTCATAAGAATAAAGAAGATTTCATTAGAATCACATTATTGACATGAGAATACGAAGATTTGTGACATTGTACAAGAATCAAACGATTCGTTATTGAACATTACGACATGTTTTACTTGAACACAGTGATTTCAGAGCAGAAATATATGTTTGTTTGATGTTTTGATTTGGTAATTTTTGAATGTTATAGAAGGGGGAAAAGTTTGTTAAGTGCGTGTTTTTCTAGGTCTAAAAAAGTGAATTGAAAAAGCAAATAATGAGTTTTGAAGTCAAAGAACATCATTTATACTTTCTCAAACACATTAATTTTATTTATTTAATGAAGTGGGACCCTAACAAATTTTCTGTTCTAAGTTCTTCCGCAGATCATCTACAGATTCCATAAATCATCTGCGGATGTCTTAACAACTTCTACTGATGAAGTATAACTTAAATACCAAACTATGAAATTAAATTATATTTGTTGATCTTTGCTCATCCGTAGTTTACCAATCTACGGATAGACATTTAAATTTTTTTCACACACTGTATTTTCTGCCAATACTTAAGACGGCACTGTATCATCTGCTGATGCTTATAGAACACTTGCGAAGAAGAACTTATTTGTTTTATGGTCCAAGTCCACTGCTTAGAACCATTTGTTGCTATTGGACCTTGTTGACTTTGTATTCATAACAATTGAGTACAAGAAAGCTTAAATAATTTAAAAGATGTATCCAGGAGCTAAGTTGGTGCTCAGGTTCCAATTCCTTCAAATTATTAATGAAATAGACAAAGCTGCTGATTGATAAACTTATTTTCATGACTTCTACTCCCCCTAAATTTGTGATTAATGATGACAATATGCATTTATCATAAATTTCTAATAAGAATATCATGAGTGTTATTTAACTATATGATGATGCTCAGACATGTATACACATATGATGGGATCATAGTATAAGACTAGGCCTCTTCCTGATGAGTTATTTTGTTGAATTGATACCTGAACATAGTTCTGATTGCAAGTATATTGTCCACTTAAATCCATACAAGAGCTAATGTATCAACTAGGCATGCTGTTTATTATGTTTTCATATTGATTAGGAAATAACTGTTATGGGCTTCATATTCAATTTACAAAGATTTCGTCCTCCCTTTGCAAGTCAAATCATCACTTTTTCACACTTAATAATTATGTACTTTAAGTTATAAGTTCTATCTTGAGATGCATTTGACATCTCATTAATGCATTGATATTAAAGCTCTAGATAAATGTACAATTGATCACATAGGATTCTTTTGAGAGCTTAGATATGATCATCATCAGGTCACCAGGTCTTTACTCACGTAAAATAGAGGTGCCTTTAACCCAGGTCTTTATTTACACAAAACAGAGGGATGATGAGGATCATGATCTTTTTTACCTTTGATAACTGATATACAGTATGGTGATCATACACCCAGGTCTTTGTTTACACAAAACAGAGGATGTATGATTTGCAAAGATAGATATTATAAAGTGTCGATACATAGTGTGCTTAGATGAGTGATTTGATCACATCAGAATAAGACTCACTTTGTATCCTCAAAATGAAGTTTCCCACAAACAATCATTTTGAATTATGTTTGGCATGCACCAAGTGTAGTTTCCACTCAAGATGAACCTACTCACATATCAAGAAACTTGCTCAGATTTAATGATATTTAAGAATTTAGTAATAAGCAAAGATATAGTGTACTATCATTTCCCATGCATATGTCATGCTGAAGCAGCATTAGACACAATATTTTGTTTGTTCGAATTGATTAATCTAAGTTAATCATGCCTAGAGACTCAATTAGAAAATTAAATCTGACTGAATCAAAGGCTTTAGTGAATAAATCAGCAAGCTGATTTGTTGTATCCACTTTGACTAACTTAATCAAACCCTTTTCTGAGCAATCTCTCAGAAAATGATATCTTATTTCAATATGTTTTGTTTTACTATGTTGCACAGGATTAGCAGTTATAAACATAGCAGCAGAATTGTCTATGTAAATTGAAGTTTGAAGGAAGTTGTAACCATAGTCAAGCAATTGGTTTTGCAACCAAAGGACTTGAGAACAACCAGCTGAAGCAACTATGTACTCAGCCTCAGCTATGAATACAGAGACATTGGTTTGTTTCTTGTACTGCCATGATAATAGTCTTGGTTCTATGAATTGACATCCACCAGTTATGGATTTTCTATTACTGTTACAATCACCATAGTCACTGTCTGAGTATGAGTATAGTGTAAAGTCACCATCCTTTGGATACCAAAGACCAAGTCCTGGTTTTCCTTTGAGATATCTGAAAATCCTTTTCACAACATTCAGATGAGACTCCTTTGGATTAGATTGGTACCTAGCACACACACACATAGCAAACATAATGTCAGGTCTACTAGCAGTTAAATACATACGTGATCCTATCATTGATCTATATAATTTTTGATCAATAGATTTTCTTGAAGGATTAGGTACAATCTTATCAATGTTGATGTTGGTGCTTTGCATGAGGATACATCAGCAAGATTGTATTTCTTCAAAATTTGATGTATGTATTTTTCTTGATTGATGAATATCCCATGTGATTTTTGATGAACTTGAAGACCAAGAAAGAAAGTCAGTTCACCCATTGAACTCATTTGAAATTCAGATTTGACCAGCTCTTCAAAATTTACACACAATCTCTTAGTGGTTGATCCAAATATAATGTCATCAACATATATTTGAACAACTAAGAGATCTTGATGTTCTTGTTTGAGAAAGAGTGTCTGATCAATGGTTCCTCTTTTGTAGCCATGCTTAAGCAAGAAAGATGATAATGTTTCATACCATTTTCTTGGTGCTTGGTGAAGACCATACAAGGCTTTATCTAGCTTGTATATCCTATTGGATAATGAGGGTCTTCAAAACCAAGGAGTTGTGACACATAAACTTCCTCATCAATTTTCCCATATAGGAATACAACTTGACATCCATCTGATACACAGTGAACTTCTTATATGATGCATAAGCTAGGAACACTCTTATGGCTTCAATTCTTACAACTGGTGCAAAAACTTCATCATAGTCTATTCCCTCTTCTTGTGTGTATCCTTGTGCAATCAACCTTGCCTTATTTCTTACAATGATCCCTCTGTCATCAAGTTTGTTTTTGTATAGCCACCTCGTACCAATAGGATGTTGGCCTTCTGGTAAATCAACAAGAGACCATACTTTTTGCTTTCTAAATTGTTGAAGCTCTTCTTGCATAGCTTCAATCCAGCTATTGTCCTTTAAAGCAACAATGATGTTTGGAGGAACCACTTGAGAAAGAAAACAACTAAATAGACAAATGTTGGCGCTACCACTTTGACTTCTTGTAGTTCTCTTTGTAAGATCTCTAATGATGTTGTTGACTAAATGAGTCTTATTGATTCTTGTTGATGGAGTTGATTCAACTGGAATAGATGATTCCAGGTTAGTTATATCTATTGGTGTAGACTGATCCAAACTAGGTTGAGAGTGTTGGAAGTAGTCAAACTATTCAACATGTGGTGTTGAATGATCTTCAGTAGCTTGATTATCAGTAGCATTATGATTGTCTTCTACAGGAGCTGTAGTGGCTTCCCAGAATCAGTTTGCTCTTCTGTAAGAGATATAGGAACTTCTCTGGAATCATTTATCTCTTCCGTAGGAGTTACAGGAACTTCTCCAGAATTATTTATCTCTTCCGTAGGAGTTACAGCAGCTTCTCCGGATGATAAGTGATCATTTCCACATGCAGTGTCAGTATCTGCTACTGAAGTGTTTCCACCTGAGGATGTGTGTGTCCTTGGAGGATCAGCAGATAATGTTACTTCATTCATATGAGGTGGACCAAATGGATAACATACTTCATCAGATCCTGCAGTGTTCAAATAATCATAGTTAAAGGATTCAGCCAAAGCATCTATGTCAAATAACCATGATGAACCTTTAACTAATTTAGTGAATACAGATTCATCAAAGGATACATTAGGAGTTTCTTCCATAATGTTATGTTATGGAATATAAATCCTATAAGATTTAGATGTTGGAGAATATCCAACAAAGAGAGTGGGCGGACATGCCCACTTTACACCAACTTTCAAACCTTTTTGTCCTTTTGACACTTTTAACCCCTCAACTTGGGTTAAATAGCTTTTCTTTCTTTTTCTTTCTTTTTATTCTTCTTTCTTTGACTCTAAAAAAATAATCCGGTGTTACAGATGGGGAGGTCTGAGAATATAGAGGAGGTGATTGAGGCTGGATTTGTTGATATAGGGATGAACATTGACAACTTTGGAGGAGAGGAGATATTTATAGAAAGAGTTGAAGGTGTTGAGAAAACAATTGAAAATGGTTTGCTAGATGAGGAGGAAGAGGATGAACAACTAGTTGATTACGACTCTGAGCCTGAATACTATGAAGTGGATGAGAGACCATTAACTTATGTGGTCAAGAAGGATCTGATGAAAATGATGTGATTGAGATGCCAAAGGAAGATGGTTTGTGAGGGAAAAGGAACCTGGGGAGATAACCCCCTATTTCAGAATATACAAGGGTTGAGCAAGAAGGAGGCTGATAAGAAGATCATAAGTTGGAAATACAACTCTGGCTCAAGATATCATGATTAAAAGAAGAGGAGGTGGGATTACATATTTACATAAAAGAATGGCATTTAAGACCTTGCCTAAATGGGACTTAAGGAGGTTAGTAAGAGGGCCAAGATACTGGAGGAGGAGATCAAGAAAGGGATGATGATAACTTTGAGGCATTTGGATTTATGAAGGCGGAGAAAATGAGATCTAAGAACTACTCCTAATTCACTAGAAAAGAAGAATGAATCAAATTATAGTGGAAACAAAACTAATCATGCATAAAATGGGAAACGTAAAGTGGGATTAATGAAAAAGAAGACAAATCAAGTAGCACGACCACGTAAATTAGATTTACTCGAATTTTTACCAAAATTATTCAACTAGAGATCGGTATGTCAGTTTATTCACAAAACCTTAAATATATGAATTGGAAAGGAACTAGATATACAAAAATATTAAACAACACTAGTCACGTATGGATAGCCTTTTCTTTTGGTAACGACCTCAAATTCTATGAATTTTTAATTCTCATCCTTCTAATTACATTCTCAAACTAATCTAATCAAATCTGAATATAATCTTTATTAGAATTACACTAATCATTCACACGTGAAACATAGGATCTATTGTTTAATCCAAACCAAATACGAACACCACACCACACGAATGACCCTTAAAATTAACCCACTTCTGCCCAAAACTTATCCACAACACTCCACAACGAAATTCGAACATTATTGCTTTAAAAATCATTAAATCAATGTAAATGACAACTATCGATCAACAGAATCCTTGTTCGACATCAAGAGAAGGAACCGAGGTGCAAAAGAACAATGAACTACTCCTAATTCACTAGAAAAGAAGAAAGAATCAAATTATAGTGGAAATGAAACTAATCAGACATAATACGAGAAACATAAAGGGGAATTAATGAAAAAGAACACAAATCAAGTAAAAATGACCACTTTAATTAGATTTACTCGTATTTTAACCAATATTGTGCAACTACAGATCGATATATCAGTGTATTCTCAAAAGATTAACTTATTAAATAGGAAAGGAACTAGATATACAAAAACATTAAACAACACTTGTCACGTATGGATTGATTTTTCCTTTGGTAAAACCTCAAATGCTATAGAGTTTTGATTCTCAAGCCTTCTAAACACACTCCCAAACTAATCTAATCAAATATGATTATTATCTTCATTAGATTTACACTAATAGTTCACACGTGAAACATAGGATCTATTGTTTAATCGAAATCAAATCCAAACACGACACCACACGAATGAAACTTAAAATCAATCAACTTCTACCTAAATATTATCTGCAACACTCCACAACCAACTTCGAACATTATTGCTTTAAAAATCTATTAAATCAATGTAAATGACAACTATCGATCCATAGACTCCTTGTTCGACATCAAGAGAAGGAACCGAAGTGCAAAAGACCAATGTACTACTCCTAATTCACTTGAAAAGAAGAATGAATCAAACTATAGTGGAAAAAAAAACTAATCAGACATAAAAGGAAAAACGTAAAGTGGGATTAATGAAAAAAAAGACAAATCAAGTTAGCACGACCACATAAATTAGATTTACTCGAATTTTAACCATAATTGTGCAACTACAGATCGGTATATCAGTTTATTCACAAAAGCTTAACTAAATAAATTAGAAAGGAACTAGATATACAAAAACATCAAATAACACTAGTCACGTATGGATAGCCTTTTCTTTTGGTAATGACCTCAAAATCTATGAATTTTTAATTCTCATCCTTCTAATTACATTCCCAAACTAATCTAATCAAATTTGAATATAATCTTCATTAGAATTACACTAATCATTCACACGTGAAACATAGGATCTATTGTTTAATCGAAATCAAATCCGAACATGACACCACACGAATGATCCTTAAAATCAATCAACTTCTGTCCAACAATTATTCACAACACTCCACAAACAACTTCGAACATTATTGCTTTAAAAATCTACTAAATCAATGTAAATGTCAACTATCGATCCATAGAATCCTTGTTCGACATCAAGAGAAGGAACCGAGGTGTAAAAGACCAATGAGCTCTACTCTTAATTCACTAGAAAAGAAGAATGAATCAAATTATAGTGGAAACAAAGCTAATCAGACATAAAATGAGAAACGTAAAGTGGGATTAATGAAAAAGAAGACAAATCAAGTTAACACGACCACGTAAATTAGAGTTACTCGAATTTTTACCAAAATTATTCAACTAGAGATCGGTATATCAGTTTATTCATAAAAGCTTAACTATATGAAATGGAAAGGAACTAGATATACAAAAATATTAAACAACACTAGTCATGTATGGATAGCCTTTTCTTTTGTAATGACCTCAAATTCTATGAATTTTTAATTCTCATCCTTCTAATTACATTTCCAAACTAATCTAATCAAATCTGAATATAATCTTCATTAGAATTACACTAATCATTCACACGTGAAACATAGGATCTATTGTTTAATCTAAATTAAATCCGAACACGACACCACACGAATGACCCTTAAAATCAATCAACTTCTGTCCAACAATTATTCGCAACACTCCACAAACAACTTCGAACATTATTGCTTTAAAAATCTATTAAATCAATGTAAATGTCAACTATCGATCCATAGAATCCTTGTTCGACATGAAGAGAAGGAACCGAGGTGTAAAAGACAAATGAGTTCTATTCTTAATTCACTAGAAAAGAAGAATGAATCAAATTATAGTGGAAACAAAACTAATCAGACATAAAATGAGAAACGTAAAGTGGGGTTAATGAAAAAGAAGACAAATCAAGTTAGCACTCCACGTAAATTGGATTTACTCGAATTTTTACCAAAATTATTCAACTAGAGATCAGTATCAGTTTATTCACAAAAGCTTAACTATATGAATTGGAAAGGAACTAGATATACAAAAATATTAAACAACACTAGTCACGTATGGATAGCCTTTTCTTTTGGTAACGACCTCAAATTCTATGAATTTTTATTTTTCATCCTTCTAATTACATTCCCAAACTAATCTAATCAAATCTAAATATAATCTTCATTAGAATTACACTAATCATTCACACGTGAAACATAGTATCTATTGTTTAATCGAAATCAAATCCGAACACGACACCACACGAATGACCCTTAAAATCAACCTACTTCTGTCCAACAATTATTCGCAACACTCCACAAATAAGTTCAAACATTATCGCTTTAAAAATCTATTAAATCAATGTAAATGTCAACTATCAATCCATAGAATCCTTGTTCGACATCAAGAGAAGGAACCGAGGTGTAAAAGACCAATGAGTTCTACTCTTAATTCACTAGAAAAGAAGAATGAATCAAATTATAGTGGAAACAAAACTAATCATACGTAAAATAAGAAACGTAAAGTGGGATAATAAAAAAGAAGACAAATCAAGTTAGCACGACCACGTAAATTAGATTTACTCGATTTTTTACCAAAATTATTCAATTAGAGATCGGTATATCAGTTTATTCACAAAAGCTTAACTATATGAATTGGAAAGGAACTAGATATACAAAAATATTAAACAACACTAGTCACGTATGGATAGCCTTTTCTTTTGGTAACGACCTCAAATTCTATGAATTTTTATTTCTCATCCTTCTAATTACATTCCCAAACTAATCTAATCAAATCAGAATATAATCTTCATTAGAATTACACTAATCATTCACACATGAAACATCGGATCTATTGTTTAATCCGAACCAAATACGAACACGACACCACACGAATGACCCTTAAAATCAACCTACTTCTGCCCAAAACTTATCCACGACACTCCACAACCAAATTCGAACATTATTGCTTTAAAAATCCATTAGATCAATGTAAATGACAACTATCGATCAACAGAATCCTTGTTCGACATCAAGAGAAGGAACCGAGGTGCAAAAGAACAATGAACTACTCCTAATTCACTAGAAAAGAAGAAAGAATCGAATTATAGTGGAAACGAAACTAATGAGACATAATACGAGAAACGTAAAGTGGGATTAATGAAAAAGAACACAAATCAAGTTAAAATGACCACTTAAATTAGATTTACTCGTATTTTAACCAATATTGTGCAACTGCAGATCGATATATCAGTGTATTCTCAAAAGCTTAACTAATTAAATAGGAAAGGAACTGGATATACAAAAACATTAAACAACACTTGTCACGTATGATTTTTTCCTTTGGTAACAACCTCAAATGCTATGGAGTTTTGATTCTCAAGCCTTCTAAACACACTCCCAAACTAATCTAATCAAATATGATTTTTATCTTCATTAGATTAATACTAATCATTCACATGTGAAACATAGGATCTATTGTTTAATCGAAATCAAATCCGAACACGACATCACACGAATGACCCTAAAAATCAATCAACATCTGCCCAAAATTATCTGCAACACTCCACATCCAACTTTGAACATTATTGCTTTAAAAATCTATTAAATTAATGTAAATGACAACAATCTATCCATAGAATCCTTGTTCGACATCAAGAGAAGGAATCGAGGTGCAAAAGACCAATGAACTACTCCTAATTCACTAGAAAAGAAGAATGAATCAAATTATAGTGGAAACAAAACTAATCAAACATAAACGGAGAAACATAAAGTGGGATTAATGAAAAAGAAGACAAATCAAGTTAACAGGACCACGTAAATTAGATTTACTCGAATTTTAACCAAAAGTGTGCAACTACAGGTCGGTATATTAGTTTATTCACAAAAGTTTAACTAAATAAATTGGAAAAGAACTAGATATACAGAAACATTAAACAACACTAGTCACGTATGGATTGGCTTTTCTTTTGGTAACGACCTCAAATTCTATGGATTTTTGATTCTCAATCCTTCTAAACACACTCCCAAACTAATCTAATCAAATTTGATTATAATCTTCATTAGAATTATAATACATGATGTTCCATTAGCGGCTTACATGGATGATGGTTTGAGTCTAATTGTATCTTCGATTGGTAATCTGAAACTTCTTGATTCTTTTACTTCGTCTATGTGCTTGAATGCATGGGGGAGAAGTAGTTATGCTAGAGCCTTGGTTGAGGTTTCAGCTGATCGAGACCTTAAAGAAGTTTTGACTATGGCAATTCCTGAGATGGAAGGAGATGGTTTATCACAAAAACTATGAAAGTGGAGTATGAATGGAAACCGACTCGATGTGCTCATTGTAATGGGTTTGGTCATTCGAGTGAAAATTGTCTTGTTAAGCCAAAGGTCTCCTTAGAGAAGCCTGTAATGCATGATGCGGACGGTTTTACAGAAGTGCGAACTCGCAAACAAAGTAAAAAATCTGGAGTACCTGTCAGTAAGGTAAAATGGGAATATAAACCTAAATCTAATCCTCAAATACTAGTTATCATGCTAATGAAACTCATAAGGGGGGTGGTGGTGTTCAAACCACAAATTCTTTTCAAGTCCTGCAAGCCAAAGTGCCTAGGAACAATCAAGTTAAGGACTTTTTGCCTGAATCTGATTCGGTAGGGAATGGGTTGGTGCACCAGATGATTTAGATGAAGATGTTATTAATGAATTTGATCAATCCATGGAATTCATAGTGTTAGGAGTTAATAAGAAAACTACATCGGAGGCAAGCACTCCTGTGAATGTTGTTTCCAATGATTAGTTTAGCCTCTTGGAATATTAGGGGGCTGAACCACCCCCTGAAACAAAAGGTGGTTCGGATGTTTATTAAAGAAAATCGGATAAGCATGTGTGCTATTTTGGAAACTCATGTTGTTAACTCGAATTTGGATTTGGTGTGCCAAGGGTTGTTTAGGGACTGGTTGTGGGAATCTAATGGTTCTTATTGCTCTAAGGGGGTTAGAATTCTGGTTGGTTGGAATCTCGTGGAGTTAGATGTTAGAGTTGAATCATGTACGGATCAAACCATGCTTGCTCGGGTTGCCTTAAAAGGTACCCATAAACATCTTTTCTGCTCGTTTATTTATGCTCATAATTCATATCTTCTTAGGAGAGACCTATGGAAGCATTTAATCTCCCAAAAATCATATGTTTTATCTAGTCCTTGGGTGTGGATGGTGTTAGGGTTTGTTAGAACAAGATGCATAGTTTAACCATTTAAACTTTGTGAAAATGCAGCGGAAACAAGCTTTATAACATAGTTAATGAACTGAAATTTCGGGTTTCATCTTGATATTATAAAGTTACAAACAAACCAAGAACATAAGGATCATTATATGTGTGTGAACTAGCTATCAAGAAGAATAAACAACCAAAAACAAAAGATACAAACTACCTTTTGTAGAACTGTAGAAAACGAGTTTGGATGATTAAAAAGAAGCTTCTTGAATGGCCAAAACACCAAGGAAAGGTGTCCTCAAGCTAGTGTACCCATAAGCCTCAAGCAAGACACTTAGTTGCTAGGTATTTGAACACCAAAAACGTTAAGAGAGCTATTGAAAACCCTTTTTTTCAGCTGAAATGATCTTCAATAATGGAGAAGAGGAGAGCTTCTTAGAGTGTTTGCATGTAAGAGAGAGAGAATGTGAGAGATGGAGTGTGTGTGTGTGTGTTTTCAAGAAAACAACTCAACTAAAACAAGTGGCCATCAACCCGTATGAGGGGCGGCCGAAACTTGAATTAATTTGGGGTTTCCCCCCCAAAACATTCACTAATGTTTTATTAATCATACATATAAGTTATCTAATTAACCTCTTAATTATATAACTTATACACACACTATAATTATTATTTGATGTTATTTAACCAACTTAAATGGTGTATTTATTCAATTGGTGTATTTATTCAATTGCATGATCATATCATCAATTAAATATTTATATATTAGTGTTTGCAAGCTTGTTATTGGGTATGACCCGACTTGGATCAATACGTACTGATCACATCAATATTCTATGTGTATTAGGCATAAAGAATCCAACAATCTCCCACTTGCACAGGACTCATAGAAGATTGATGCAAGCAGTAAATACCGCCTAACAATGGTTTACTACCCTTAATACGCATGACTTAAAGCCATTCAATAACATCATCCCATTCAAGTATCCTACTTGAAATGATTTAGGTGAATTAATCATTTATCCTTTTGTTACAGATGTCATGTTAAATCCAAGGACACAGAATGATCATTCCTTGTTTATTTAACTTAATCAAGCCTTAGACATCTTGCTCTCAACGAATAAGAGGAACAAATTCTATCTTGACTACATACCTTTCTCACAAACACCTCGTGTCACGCCTGAACATAGCCTTACGTACTGTCCATTATATCAGGGCAGTGAAGAACTAGCTCAAGGTATAACACTTGGTGAATATCAAAACCCAATATGTATCTCAGGTTTGAGGATACCAAATGATATTTGCTTTTACTCAAAATTACTTATGATCAATCTAGAAGACTCCATGTAGTAAAATTTAAGATGCGGGTCAGTCCAATATTTGTATCCCACAAATATCTATGAACTTTGGCAGCAACCAATTGCTCTATATTCATTCCTTATGAATATCCACCCATCCAAATTCATAATAATCTTACGCTCATACTTGTTCCCACAAGTATGAACTATTACGGACATTTAGAGTAAACAATTTACCCATGGATTAAACATGCTAAATTGGAACATTTATTGAAATATTATAAGCAAATAATTTTATTCAAGTAGTAAGGGAGTTCCAAATATCCAAATACGAAATTACAGATCAAATCCAATCACTAAAATATCAAAGTCCCATGGCACAGGTATGACCTTCATGCTTTGCCTTTTCTAGGAGCTTCGTAAGAGGATCTGCAATATTTTGATCTGTGTGAACTTTGCGAATACATATCTTTCCTTTCTCAACTTCATCTCGTATGTAGTTGAATCTCCGCTCAATGTGCCTAGTCTTTTGATGAGCACGAGGTTCCTTGATTTGAGCAATCACACCCTTGTTATCACAAAAAATCTCTAGGGGGTCCTGAATGGAAGGGACAACCCCTAGATCGGCAATGAATTTCTTCAACCATGCAGCTTCTTGAGCTGCCAATGAGGCGGTGACGTATTCAGATTCTGTAGTTGATAAAGCCACCACATCTTATTTAGAGCTCTTCCAAGAGACAACTCCAGCATTCAGAATGAAAATGTATCCAGATTATGATCGCGGATCATCACGATCGGTTTGGAAACTCGCATCCGTGTAACCTTTTATAACGAGTTCCTCATCACCAGATCCATAGATTAGAAACATATCTTTAGTCCTCCTTAGGTACTTAAGTATGTTCTTAACAGCCATCCAATGACTGCTTCCAGGATTTTGCTGGTAACGGCTTGTCATGCTTAAGGCGCATGAAACATCTGGCCGAGTGCATATCATTGCATACATGATGGATCCAATAGCAGATGCGTATGGGATTGCCTTTATTTTATCTTGCTCATCCTTGAGCTTGGACATTGAGCCGTGCTCATTATGTTCCTCTTTGAATAGGTACCGTACCTTTTTAGAGTTCTCCATCTTGAACCTTTTCAAGATCTTATCAATGTATGCACTTTGATTCAAACCAATCAACCGCCTTGATCTATCCCTATAGATCTTTATTCCCAGAATATAGGCGGCCTCACCAAGATCCTTGATGGAAAAACAACTTCCAAGCCAGGTTTTTACATGTTCCAAGGTTGGAATGTCATTTCCAAATAGTAGTATGTCATCAATATACAATACTAGGAAAGTGATGATGCTCCCGCTAGATTCTTATATACACAAGCTTCATCAGCGTTCTTGATGAATCCAAATTTAATTACTTCTTCATCAAAACGTTGATTCCAACTTCTTGATGCTTGTTTCAATCCATAGATTGATTTTTTTAACTTGCATACTTTGTTAGGATGTTTTGGATCGACAAAACCTTCAGGATGAACCATATAGACATCTTCCTCAAGATATCCATTTAGGAAAGCCGTTTTGACATCCATTTGCCAAATCTCATAATCATAATGAGCAGCTATGGCAAACAATATCCTAATAGATTTTAGCATCACAACAGGTGAGAAAGTTTCATCATAGTCAACCCCTTGAGTTTGAGTGAAACCCTTTGCTACAAGTCTTGCTTTATAAGTATCCAAGTTTCCATGCATATCGGTTTTCTTTTTGAAAATCCACTTACTTCCAATTACTTTGGAGTTAAGAGATGGTATAACCAAGTCCCATACTTGATTGTCATACATGGATTGCATCTCAACGTTCATGGCTTCAAGCCATTTGTCACAATCTGAATTGGACAACGCATCATGGTATGTGATTGGTTCATCAGAATCTATCACATAGCATCCATCAGTGAAAAATCCATATCTTTCAGGTGGATTACTAGTTCTACCAGATCTGCGAATGTTTTTGTGTATTGATTAACTATTTGATCAGTTTCAACATCCTATGTTGAGTGCTAGTGTCAACAAAACGTGTATCGGGTTGCGGTTCTTGATCCTCTTCAAGATCCACAGTTCTACTACCAGTTCCTTCCATAAGGAACTTGGGTTCCAAGAACTCACCCTTTTTGGCAACAAACTCCTTTTGTTGTATTGGATCATAGAAATAATATCCCATAGAATCTCTTGGATATCCAATAAAGATACACTTAGTGGAACAGCTTTCTAACTTGTTTGAGGTGGGAGTCTTCACATAAGCCTCACACCCCCACACCCTCAAATATGAATATGATGGAACCCTTCCATGCCATATATCATAAGGTGTCCTTTCCACTTTCTTGGTTGGGGCCATATTCAAAATACAAGCCGCAGAGAGCAGAGCAAAACCCCAAAATGATAGAGGTAATGAGCTTCTAGCCATCATAGATCGAACCATATCCAATAGAGTTTGATTTCTCCGCTAGGACACGCCATTATGTTGTGTGTGTGGAGATAGCGGTGTGAGACAATCCCACAACTTCTAAGATGGTCCCTAAAAGCATCATTCAGGTATTCACCTCCTCTATCGGTGCGGAGAATTTTAATTGACTTATTGAGTTGATTTTGTACTTCATTTTGAAAGATCTTGAACATTTCAAAAGCTTCATCTTTGTGTCTTAACAAGTACACATACCCATATCGACTATAGTCATCAGTAAAGGTAATGAAATATCTTTCATTGTACCTTGTCATAGGTTTAAAAGGACCACATACATCCGAATGTATGATACCTAATAAATCCTTTGCCCTTTCGGCTTTGCCACTAAAAGGTGCCTTGGTCATTTTACCTTGTAAACAAGACTCACATACATCAAATGAATCACATTCATTTGTTTTTAAAAGACCATTATTTTGTAGTGTTTGTATTCTTTTCTTGTTTATATGACCAAGACGGCAATGCCAAAGATAAGTGTTACTCAAATCCGATTTGAGTTTCTTGGTACTAGTTTGGTACAATAAGCTATCATTCAATGTATTTTCACGAACCAATTCATAGATACCATTGATGGTAATAGCTTTAAAGTAAAACATGTCATTCAAAGTAACATGGATTTCATTTCCAATAAATGATAATACATATCCAAAATGTTTTAATAGGGCTACGGAAATAATATTCCTAGTTAAATTAGGAGCATACAAAACATTATACAAAATTACTTCCAAACCATTTGGAAGTTTCAAGATGTAGTCACCATAGGCTTCAACTTGAACTTTAGCCCCATTGCCCATGTAGAGGCTAACATCCCCTTTGTTGAAGTTGCTACTTCTTTTGAACCCCTACAACAAATTGCAAATGTGAGTTCCACTTTGGTATCTAATACCCATGTGTTAGAGGATATTATGTTTAAATCAATATGGATCATGTATATAGTACCTGAGGTCTGCCCGGCATCCCTCTTTGCTTTCAACTCTTGGAGATGGACATGACAATTTCTTGCCCAATGTCCAATCTCCCCACACTTGAAGCATGGGTCATTAGAAGCAACCTTTTGCCTCTTCTCCTGTGCTTTGGGTGGCACCCTTGCCACCCCTTTCCCTTTTCCCATTACGGGTCCCTTACCCTTGCAACTCTTGCCTTGGGTGCGGGATGAGGCCTTTTCTTGTTCCCACCTTCATTGATGGTGAGAACGGGTAAAACCCTTTTACCCATGGCCGCCTCGGCTGTTTTGAGCATAGAGTAAAGCTCACCAATGCTTTTGTCCCAAGCATTCATGTTGTAGTTCAACACGAACGTCTCAAACCTTTTGGTAAGGCCATTGAGGATCAAATCCATGGCCAATTCCTTTGAGACGGGACAGTTTAGCCTTTCGAGGCGGTCAATGTGACTTTTCATCTTAAGTACATAAGATGAAACTGATTGGTTGTCGTCCATACGACATGCATGGAGCGCTCGAACCGTTTCGAAGCGCTCAACCCTCGCTTGCTGTTGGAACGTTTCCTTCAGTTGGGTTATCATGTCATAAGCTCTGTGATGCCCATACTCCTTCTGGAGATCCAGAGTCATGCTTGCCAACATAAGGCAAGACACTTGGACAGAGTCCTCAGTGTACTTTATCCAATCATTATAGGCCTCCTCATCATCCTCACTAGGTTGATCGGGGACAGGGTCGTCTAAAACATATGATTATTTCTCTTGCTTGAGAACGATTCTCAAGTTTTGATACCAATCGATAAAATTGTTATGATTTAGACGTTCCTTTTGGAGAATCACTCGTAAAGATTAGGCGGACGTGGATGAATTATCATGATTATCATAATTATTGGTGGCCATCTACAAAATTTAACAAAGATCAATTTTAGTATTTTCGATATTGTTATTTTAATAATTAATACCTTTTAAGGTCATTTTCATATTAAAATCTAGAACCCAACATTACATTTAAATAGTGGTTAGGTGACCTTTATCCCACTATTTAAATTAATAAGGTGGTCAACGATTGACAATTGCAACCATTTGCAACTTCTAGAGGTATGGGATCGACTTGAAACATCATATGTAAAGTCGGCATGTTAATCCTATCAACACCATTTGAAAACCATATCGTAGGTGATCCATTTGACATGGTTTGCAAATCAAGACACCCTACTTACACACACATGTGAGTTTGCCAAAATAAGTGGTTAGGTGACCTTTATCCCATGAATATGGCATTCTCACCTCAAGTCACAAGTTCCCTCAAAATGGTTAGGTGACCTTTATCCCACTAAGAGTTCCCGAGTGATTCAAGTGTTGTGTAAAAGGACGGTGTTGATCTATTTTTTTAAAAAAAATTAGAGATATTATAATTCAAGTTTAGAAAACATTATGTATACATATTGTATGTTTTCAAAACAAGATGCCCTATGGTACATTGATTAAAACCCTTTTAATCTTTGAAATCATTAAACAATTTTAATAACCTTTTATTACCTTTTAATGATTAATGCCCATTTAGATAGTTTGTTATGATCATGGAAAGGGTTGTTAAGCAAACATCATATATAAGTAATCAACCACAATACCATAAACAAACAACCAAGAATCAACCAAATGTTAGTGCATAACCATAGCATCTAAAGTGGCCACACTTGTTTGCCATCACAAGTGTGGACCATAGGACATTCCTAAGGGACAAAACACAACACAAAAGGCTTCCATGAACCTCCCACTTGAAACCGCATCCAAATGCTCCATGTTTCTTATGTCTTTCCTTTGTGCTTCTAACGCGTACATCTTCATATTACAAGATATTATATCACAAGATTTCTAGTAAAATGAAAAGTACCTAATCTATTTATTACAGCCCAATAATAAATAAATTACACTTTAAACCAAGCACAAATAAAGATTATACAACCCAATTGAATGAATAAATACAACCATTACAAACATCCAAATAACACAAGGTCAAGGGCTAGGTTATGCACCATAATGAACAATGATCATATCATCCAAAACAACAACGAATCCCCACCTAAAACCCACGAAATTTCAGCCAACACAAACTGAAATTTCAGGTTTTATCTTGTCCAAACAAACAAACAAACAAACAATACATCTTACATGTCTTTCAAAGTTTAATCACAAGCATGTGTGATATAACTTTGAAAGTTTGGGGATTCATAATACATGAACATAGCAGCCCCTAAAGGGGTTGTAAAGTCCCACAAAACGAAATTTCAAGGACAAATTAAACTAGTCATCCATATATCTGGCTCTAGATGCCAATGTTAGGATTTGTTAGAACAAGATGTATAGTTTAACCATTTAAACTTTGTGAAAACGCAGCGGAAACAAGCTTTATAACATAGTTAATGAACTGAAATTTTGGGTTTCATCTTGATATTATAAAGTTACAAACAAACCCAAGAACATAAGGATCATTTATGTGTGTGAACTAGCTATCAAGAAGAATAAACAACCAAAAACAAAAGATACAAACTACCTTTTGTAGAGCTGTAGAAAACGAGTTTGGATAATTAAAATGAAGCTTCTTGAATGGCCAAAACACCAAGGAGAGGTGTCCTCAAGCTAGTATACCCACAAGCCTCAAGCAAGACACTGAGTTGCTAGGTATTTGAACACCAAAAACGTCAAGAGAGCTGCTGAAAACCCTTTTTTTCAGCTGAAATGTTCTTCAATAATGGAGAAGAGGAGAGCTTCTTGGAGTGTTTGCATGTAAGAGAGATAGTGAGAGATGGAGTGTGTGTGTGTTTTCAAGAAAACAACTCAACTAAAACAAGTGGCCATCAACCCCTATGAGGGGCGGCCAAAACTTGAATTAATTTGGGGTTTTCCCCCCCAAAACATTCACTAATGTTTTATTAATCATACATATAAGTTATCTAATTAACCTCTTAATTATATAACTTATACACACACTATAATTATTATTTGATGTTATTTAACCAACTTAAATAATATTACAAATAATGTCCATAAACAAATTATCCTTATAAGTTGTTTTATCTCATATGCAATTTATTTAGAAACCATTTTCTAAATTGGTGTATTTATTCAATTGCATGATCATATCATCAATTAAATATTTATATATTAGTGTTTGCAAGCTTGTTATTGGGTATGACCCGACTTGGATCAATACATACTAACCACATCAATATTCTGTGTATTGGGCATAAAGAATCCAACAGATGGGAGATTTTAATGCTACATTCCATATGGAGGACACTTATGAGGGGAATGCGGATCTTAACTCTAGTATGAGAGAGTTTAAAGATTGCATTACTAACATTGGAATGGAAGATGTGATGCTATTGGGATGCATACACATGGATCAAAAGCTAAAAAATTTAATGCATCTTTCGAAAGATAGACCGTATCATGGGGAATATTGAATTTATGGGAGTTTTTGAAGCTGCTACTGCTATCTTCCACCCTATAGAGTCTCAGATCATTGTCCTATACTTGAAGCTGACGGGTTTGCTAGAACACAAAATCCATGTTTAATCTTTTAAACATTCTGAAAAACGCAGCGGATATGGCTTTTAAAACCATTTTTAAAGCTGAAAATCTTATCTTCTATATGTTCATTTGTTATGAAAAACAAACCCAAATCATGAGGATCATTCTTATGTGAATAGACAAGCTATGTGAACATAAAATAACACAATATGGCAACCTCAAAGGGCTGCCAAAAACTACCTCCTTCCAGCAGTTAGATGTTGATGAATGAAAGGAGTTTGAAGGCTGAAATGTTGCTAAAGCTTCCAAGTGGACGTCCTCTAACGTCGACTCCCACAAAGCTTTGAGTTACCTTCGCACTTGCTTGGATTTGGACTCCAAAACACCAAATGTAAGCTGCCAAATTGAGGCTTCCAAAACCGTGAGTTGAGCAGCAACTTTGATGATGTTAGAAGATAGAATCGACCCCAAAGTTCCAAGAAAGGAACCCTCAAGTGTTTATACCCCAAGCCTTGTACAAACACCACTCTTGCTAGGTAGAGATACACCAAGATGAAGCTCAAAAAAAACCAATTTTCTGCTGCTTATTTCCGTGAACAAGAGGAGAGCAAGAGAGGGTTTTCTTTGTTGCATGTCAATTGAAAAAAAATAATGGCTGGAACAAGTTCTTTCAAGACCCCTTAATTGTATATGTCTTTTCAAGAAAAGTGGTCCAATAGAAACAAGGGGGGGGGTGGCCGAAAATCTCATTTGAAAAGGGTCCCTCCTTTTTTTTATTTAACACAATACACAAGTTGTGGGTCTTATAATTTGGTCTCTCTTAGAAAATGTATACAACTAACCAATTAATTGTATAACATATATAGCCATTATTAATTTGTAATGTCATCTAACTAATATAAATAACATTACAAATAATATCATTGAACAAAATATCCTAATAAATTGTTCCATGTCATATGCAACTTGTTTAGAAAACCCATTTTCTAAATTGGTGTTAATATTTTATTGCATGATCATATCATCAATAAATATTATTTGGTGTTTGCTAAGCTTGTTATTGGGTATAACCCGACTTGGATCATAACGTACTAACCACATCAATATTCTAAGTGTCTTGGGCACATAGAATCCTACAATCTCCCACTTGCCCAAGATTCATAGAAGATTGATGCAAGCAGTAAATACCGCCTAACAACGGTATACTACCCTTAATACGCATGACTTATAGCCATTCAATAACATCATCCCTTTCAAGTACCCTACTTGATATGAATTAGGTGAATTAATCATCTATCCTTTTGTTACAGATGTCATGTTAAATCCAAGGACACAGAATGATCATTCCTTGTTGATTTAACTTAATCAGGCCTTAGACATCTAACTCTCAACGAATAAGAGGAACAAATTCCATCTTGACTACATACGTTTCTCACAAACACCTCGTGTTATACCTGGACATATCCTTATGTATTGTCCACTATTTCAGGACAGTGAAGAATATGCTCAAGGTATAATACTTGGTGAACATCAAAACCCAATATGTATCTCAGGTCGGAGGATACCAAATGATATTCGCCTTTACTCAAATTTATTTATGATCAATCAATAAGATTCCATGTAGTAAAATTTGAGATGCGGGTTAGTCCAATATTTGTAACCCACAAATATCTATGAACCTTGGTAGCAACCCATTGCTCTATATTCATCCTTATGAATATCAACCAATCCAAGTTCATAATAGTCTTACCTTCAAACTTGTTCCCACAAGTATGAACGACTACGGACATTTAGAGTAAACATTTTACTCATGGATTAAACATGCTAAATTGGAATATTATTTGAAACATTATAACCAAATAATTTTATTCAAATAATAGAAAATTCCATATATCCAAATGCTAAATTTACAGATCATATCCAATCACTAGAATATCGAAGTCCCATGGCACAAGTATGACCTTCATGCTTTGCCTTTTCAAGAAGCTTCGTGAGAGGATCAGCAACGTTTTGATCCGTGTGAACTTTGCGAATACATATCTTTCCTTTTCAACTTCATCTCGTATGTAGTTGAATCTCCGCTCAATGTGCCTAGTCTTTTGATGAGCACGGGGTTCCTTGATTTGAGCAATCGCACCCTCGTTGTCACAAAAAATTTCTAGGGGGTCCTGAATGGAAGGGACAACCCTAGATTGGCAATGAATTTCTTCAACCATGCAGCTTCTTGAGCTGCCAATGAGGCGGCGACATATTCTGATTCTGTAGTTGATAGAGCCACCACATCCTGCTTGGAGCTCTTCCAAGAGACAGCTCCTCCATTCAGAATGAAAATGTATCCCGATTGTGATCGTGAATCGTCACGATCGGTTTGGAAACTTGCATCCGTGTAACCTTTTACAACGAGTTCCTCGTCACCAGATCCATAGATCAGGAACATATCTCTTGTCCTCCTTAGGTACTTAAGTATGTTCTTAACAGCCATCCAATGACTGTTTCCAGGATTTGCTGGTAACGGCTTGTCATGCTTAAGGCGCATGACACGTCCGGTCGAGTGCATATCATTGCATACATGATGGATCCTATAGCAGATGCGTATGGGATGCCTTCATTTTATCTTGCTCTTCCTTTGAGCTTGGACATTGAGTCGTACTCAATACGTTCCTTTTGAATAGGTACGGTACCTTTCTTAGAATTCTCCATCTTGAACCTTTTCAAGATTTTATCAATATATGCACTTTGATTCAAACCAATCAACCGCCTTGATCTATCCCTATAGATCTTTATTCCCAGAATATAGGCGGCTTCACCAAGATCCTTATGGAAAAACAACTTCCAAGCGAGGTTTTTACACCTTCCAAGGTTGGAATGTCATTTCCAAATAGTAGTATGTCATCAACATACAATACTAGGAAAGTTATTGTGCTCCCACTAGCCTTCTTATACACACAAGCCTCATCAGCGTTTTTGATGAAACCAAATTTCTTTACTTCCTCATCAAAACGGTGATTCCAGCTTCTCGATGCTTGTTTCAATCCATAGATTGATTTCTTTAACTTGCATACTTTATTAGGATGTATTGGATCGACAAAACCTTCAGGCTGAACCATATAGACATCTTCCTCAAGATATCCATTTAGGAAAGCGGTTTTGACATCCATTTGCCAAATCTCATAATCATAATGAGCAGCTATGGCAAACAATATCCTTATAGACTTTAGCATCGCAACAGGTGAGAAGGTTTCATCATAATCAACCCCTTGAGTTTGAGTGAAACCTTTTGCTACAAGTCTAGCTTTATAAGTATCTAAGTTTCCATGCATATCGGTTTTCTTCTTGAAAACCCACTTACTTCCAACTATCTTGGAGTTAAGAGGTGGTACAACCAAGTCCCATACTTGATTGTCATACATGGATTGCATCTCAACGTTCATGGCTTCAAGCCATTTGTCACAATCCGTGTTGGACATTGCATCATGGTATGTGGTTGGTTCATCAGAATCTATCACATAGCATCCATCCATGAAAAATCCATATCTTTCAGGTGGATTACTAGTTCTACCACTTCTGCGAACGTGTTGTGTGTATTGATCAACCACTTGATCATCCTCAACATCCTCATGTTGAGTGCTAGTTTCAACCAAACGTGCATCGGGCTGTGGTTCTTGATCTTCCTCAAGATCCACTGTTCTACTGCTAGCTCCTTCCATAAGGAACTTTGCTTCTAAGAACTCACCCTTTCTGGCAACAAACACCTTTTGTTCCATTGGATCATAGAAATAATATCCCATAGAATCTCTAGGATATCCAATAAAGATACACTTGGTGGATCGGACATCCAATTTGTTTGGGGTGGGAGTCTTAACATAAGCCTCACATCCCCAAACCTTAAGTACGATAGGGATGGAACTCTTCCATGCCATATCTCAAAAGGTGTCCTTTCCACCTTTTTGGTTGGGGCCATGTTTAGAATACGGCCGCGGAGAGCAAAGCGAAACCCCAAAATGATAGAGGTAATGTGCTTCTAGCCATCATAGATCGGACCATATCCAATAAGGTTCGATTCCTCCTCTCAGACACACCATTATGTTGTGGTGTTCCAGGTGGAGTGAGTTGTGAGACAATCCCACAACTCCTAAGATGATCTTGATAGGCATCACTTAGGTATTCACCTCCTCTATCGGTGCGAAGAACTTTAATTGACTTGTTGAGTTGATTTTCTACTTCATTCTTGAAGATTTTGAACATTTCAAAAGCTTCATCTTTGTGCCTTAATAAGTACACATACCCATAGCGACTATAATCGTCGGTAAAGGTAATGAAGTATTTTTCACCATTCCTAGTCGTTGGCTTAAAAGGACCACATACATCCGAATGTATGATCCTAATAAATCCTTTGCCCTTTCGGTAGTCCCACTAAAAGATGCCTTAGTCATCTTACCTTGTAAACAAGATTCACAAACATCAAATGAATCATATTCATTTGTTTTTAAAAGACCATTCTTTTGAAGTGTTTGTAAACGTTTCTTGTTTATATGGCCAAGACGACAATGCCAAAGATAGGTATCACTTAAGTCCAACTTGAGTTTCTTAGTGTTAGTTTGGTACAATGAACTATTTAAAGTATTTTCATGAACCAATTCATAAATACCATTAATGGGAATAGCTTTAAAATAGAACATTCCATTAAAAGAAACATGGATATTTTCCTCAACAAATGATAATACATATCCAAATTGTTTTAACAGGGCTACAGAGATAATATTCCTAGTTAAACTAGGAGCATACAAAACATTGTTCAAAAATACTTCCAAACCATTTGGAAGTTTCAAGATGTAGTCACCACGGGCTTCTACTTGAACTTTAGCCCCATTGCCCATGTAGAGGCTCACATCCCCTTTCTCGAAGTCACTACTTCTTTTGAACCCCTGCAACAAATTGCAAATGTGAGTTCCACATCCGGTATCTAATACCATGTGTTAGAGGATATCATGTTTAAATCAATATGGATCATGTATATTGTACCTGAGGTCTGCCCGGCATCCCTCTTTGTTTTCAACTCTTGGAGATGGACAGGACGATTCCTTGCCCAATGTCCAATCTCCCCACACTTGAAGCATGGGTCATTAGTAGCAACCTTTTGCTTCTTCTCTTGTGGTTTGGGAGGCACCCTTGCCACCTTTTTCCTTTTCCCCAAGTAGGTCCCTTACCCTTGGCAACCTTTGCCTTGCGTGCGGGACGAGGCCTTTTATTGTTCCCACCTTCATTGATGGTGAGAACGGGTAAAACCCTTTTACCCATGGCCGCCTCGGCCATTTTGAGCATTGAGTGAAGTTCACCAATGCTTTTGTCCCATGCATTCATGTTGTAGTTCAACACGAATGTCTCGAACCTCTTGGTAAGGCCATTGAGGATCAAATCCGTGGCCAATTCCTTCGAGACGGGACAATTAAGCCTCTCGAGGTGGTCAATGTGAGTTTTCATCTTAAGTACATAAGATGAAACAGATTGGTTGTCGTCCATACGACATGCATGGAGCGCTCGAACCGTTTCGAAGCGCTCAACCCTTGCTTGTTGTTGGAACGTTTCCTTCAGCTGGGTTATCATGTCATAAGCCCCGTGGTGTTCATACTCCTTTTGGAGATCCGGAGTCATGCTCGCTAGCATGAGACAAGACACTTGGACGGAGTCCTCAGTGTATTTCAGCCAATCATTAAAGGCCTCCTCATCATCCTCGCTAGGTTGATCGGGGATAGGGTCGTCTAAAACATACGATCGTCTCTCTTGCTTGAGAACAATTCTCAAGTTTCGATACCAATCGATGAAGTTGTTATGGTTTAGACGTTCCTTTTGGAGGATCGCTCGTAGAGATTGGTTGGACGCGGATGAGTTATCGGAATTATCATTATTAGAGGCCATCTACAAAATTTAACAAAGTTTTATTTAGTAATTTCGATATTGTAATTTTAATAACAAATGTCTTACAAGACCTTTTCATATTAAAATCTAGAACCCAATATTACTTTAAATTGTGGTTAGGTGACCTTTATCCCACGTTTTAAATTAATAAGGTGGTCAACTTTTGACGATTGCAACCATTTGCAACTTCTAGAGGTATGGGATCGACTTTTGAACATCACATGTAAAGTCGGCATGTAAATCCCATCAACACCATTTGGAAACCACATTTTAGGTGATCCATTCAACATGGTTTGCAAATCAAGTTACCTTACTTTCACACACATGTGAGTTTACCAATATAAGTGGTTAGGTGACCTTTATCCCACCAATGTGGTATTCCCTCCTTAAGTCACAAGTTCCCTCAAAATGGTTAGGTGACCTTTATCCCATTAAAAGTTTCCAAATGACTTAAGTGTTGTGCAAAAGGATGGTGTTAAACTTGTTAGTCAAATGTTTAGAGATTTCATAATTCTAGTTTAGAAAACTCTATGTACTTGTATTTGTTATGCTTTCAAATACAAGATACCCTATGGTCCTTTGATTAAAACTATTTTAATCTTTAAAATCATTAAATCATTTTAATAACCTTTTATTACCTTCTAATGATTAAGAACCATTATTTTATAACTTGATAAGTTTGTTAATTAGTTTGTAATGCATGTTCAAATTCCAATCATACAATCAAATAACAAACATCCAAACAAGTCATACACATAACAACCATAATGCGCATATGTGCATAACCATAGCATCTAAAGTGGTCCACACTTGTTTGCCATCACAAGTGTGGTCCATAGGTCTTTCCTAAGGGTCACAAACAATCACATGGAAAGCTTCCAAAACCTCCCACTTGAAACCGCATCCAAAATGCTCCAAGTTTCGCTTGTGACCTTCCTTTGTGCTTCCAATGTGTATGTCTTCATATTACAAGATATAAGTCCTAATACAAGATATCTAGTAAAATGAAAATACACCTAATCTATTTATTACAACCCAATAATAAATAAATTACATTTGAAACAAAACACAAACAACAAATAATACAACCCAATTGAATGAATGAATACAATCAATGCAAGCATCCAAACATCATAAGGTCAAAGGCTAGGTTATGCACACTATCATCAAATGATCATAACATCAAAACATATAATGAAACCCCTTTTAAAACCACCAAATTTCAGCCAACATAAACTGAAATTTTGGTTTTAAATATTGTCCAAACAATCAACATTCCATAATGTGTTCTTTCAAGGTCTAATCACTAGCATGTGTCATATAACCTTGAAAGTTGGGGAATCATTCAACCAAACTATAGCAGCCCAAAACCAGCCTATAACTAGTTTTTTATCATGCTTTAAAACCAATTTTAAAGACAAAACAAGCAAGTCATCCACATAACGGCTCTTGATGCCATTGACGGGTTTGCTAGAACACAAAATCCATGTTTAATCTTTTAAACATTCTGAAAAACGCAGCGGATATATGGCTTTTAAAACCAATTTTTAAAGCTGAAAATCTTATCTTCTATATGTTCATTTGTTATGAAAAACAAACCCAAATCATGAGGATCATTCTTATGTGAATAGACAAGCTATGTGAACATAAAATAACACAATATGGCAACCTCAAAGGGCTGCCAAAAACTACCTCCTTCCAGCAGTTAGATGTTGATGAATGAAAGGAGTTTGAAGGCTGAAATGTTGCTAAAGCTTCCAAGTTGGACGTCCTCTAACGTCGACTCCCACAAAGCTTTGAGTTACCTTCGCACTTGCTTGGATTTGGACTCCAAAACACCAAATGTAAGCTGCCAAATTGAGGCTTCCAAAACCGTGAGTTTGAGCAGCAACTTTGATGATGTTAGAAGATAGAATCGACCCCAAAGTTCCAAGAAAGGAACCCTCAAGTGTTTATACCCCAAGCCTTGTACAAACACCACTCTTGCTAGGTAGAGATACACCAAGATGAAGCTCAAAAAAACCAATTTTCTGCTGCTTATTTCCGTGAACAAGAGGAGAGCAAGAGAGGGTTTTTCTTTGTTGCATGTCAATTAAAAAAAAATAATGGCTGGAACAAGTTCTTTCAAGACCCCTTAATTGTATATTGTCTTTTCAAGAAAAGTGGTCCAATAGAAACAAGGGGGGGGTGGCCGAAAATCTCATTTTGAAAAGGGTTCCCTCCTTTTTTTTTATTTAACACAATACACAAGTTGTGGGTCTTATAATTTGGTCTCTCTTAGAAAATGTATACAACTAACCAATTAATTGTATAACATATATAGCCATTATTAATTGTAATGTCATCTAACTAATATAAATAACATTACAAATAATATCATTGAACAAAATATCCTAATAAATTGTTCCATGTCATATGCAACTTGTTTAGAAAACCCATTTTCTAAATTGGTGTTAATATTTTATTGCATGATCATATCATCAATAAATATTATTTGGTGTTTGCTAAGCTTGTTATTGGGTATAACCCGACTTGGATCATAACGTACTAACCATATCAATATTCTAAGTGTCTTGGGCACATAGAATCCTACAGAAGCTTGCTTTGGTTGAAAAGTCTAAGGCTGTGTTTGATTTCCGCTGACCAAAGGCTAACCACTAACTGGCTGACTCGGTCAGCTGAGTTAGCCGGTCAGGGCGTTTGATTTGTCCGGTGTTGGTGACTGACCCAGTCGCTAGGGTCTGACGAAGACCATAAAATCGGCATCGCTTACCCGTGTTGGCGACTGACCCGACGCTCCTTCCCCCACCCTCTGCCGCTCTTGCCGTCCCTACACCGCTCCTTTCCTCCCGCCCTCCGCCGCTCCTGTTTTCCTTCCGCCGCTCCCTGCCACTTCTTCCCTCCTTCAACCAGCCGCTCACCACCGTTACTACCCTCCTCCCTTCCACCGATGCTGCCCTCCCTCCGTCGCACTGTCGTTCATGTAGAAGATGATGGAGATGGAGATGGGTGTGTGGGGTGGGGTAGAAGAAGATGTAGATGGGGTTGGGTGGGTTGAGGAAATGGTGAAATGATGGGGATGTGGATGGGTGGGTTGGGTTTAATATGTATTATCATATATTATTATTATTATATTATATTATTATTATTATTATATGATTATTATTATTATTATTATTATTAAGGGTATATTATCATTTCACACTTAACTAGCAAAGAAATTTAACAGAATTATACACAGTGGTTATTTTTCTCATTCAGTAAAATCAGTCCGATACTAAATCAAACAGCCAAGTTTCAGTCAGATACAAACCCAGTCAAAACTTCTTAGTAGGTTAGCTTCTAACTCAGTCAGATCTTACTCAGTCAGCAAAATCAAACAGCCCCTAAGCCTCCCCCATTTATGTTTCCAAATTTTCTGGTTTATAAAGAGGAATTCCAGGGTATTATATCAAATGGTTGGGAGAACAACATCAAGGGTGTAGCTCAATTCAAAGTTATCAAAAACTAAAGTTTGTTGAAACATCCCTTGCGCTCGCTCCTATTCAAACAAGGGAATATTCATAAAAAGGTGGTTGAATTGCGTGCGTCTCTGGATGAGGTTCAGAGAGCTATTGATGTGGATCCGGGGGATATATTATTACGGAAGAAAGAATTGGATACATTAAAGAAATTCAACGAGGCTTGTATGGATGAGGAGCGACTATTCAAGCAAAAATAATAAAAAACAATGGTTGTCCGAGGGTGATCGTAACACAAAGTTTTTTCATAGTGTTGTAAAGTCCAGGAACCATAAGAATCGCATTCAGACTATCTTGGATGTGCATGGGAAAATGCACGAGGGTCCAAATGTGGCTAAAGCTTTTGTGGATTATCATGAGGCGTTTCTTGGTTCACAATTTCCTACCAGTTCTAAAGTGTCTACGTTTGACTTTTGTAAAACTTTGGACATGGATGTAGCCAAGGACATGATTAAGGAAGTGATAATGGAGGAGATTAGGAAAGCTATGTTCTCGATAGATGATAATAAGGCTCCAGGCTCTAATGGGTATACTTCGGCTTTTTTAAAAGGTCTTGGGGTGTTACGGGGATGGATGTTTCGAAAGCCATAAAGGATTTCTTTGTCACGGGTAAGCTCCCTCAAGAAATTAATCACACTATCCTTGCTTTGGTCTTGAAAGTAGTGACCCCCTCTTAAATTGTTGACTTCAGGCCTATTGTGTGTTGTAATGTATTGTATAAATGCATTACTAAGATTATTGCAAAAAGGATTAAGGAAGACCTGAAGGATATTGTTAGTATTAACCAATCAACTTTCATACCAGGTAGATGGATTTCTGATAACACTTTGCTCACACAAGAAATATAAATAAATACCATCGATCAAAGGGCCCGCCTAGATGTGCTTTCAAAATAGATATTCAAAAAGCATATGATACGGTGATTTGGTCATTCCTTCAAGATGTTCTTAAAGGGTTTGGTCTTCATACTAAAATGGTGCAATAGATAATGGTGTGTGCGTCCACTCCCTCTTTTTCGATAGCTATTAATAGACAACTATATGGGTATTTTAAAGGGATACATGGGCTAAGACAAGGTGATCCTCTCTCGCCTTATCTTTTCATGCTTGTTATGGAGGTTCTCACATTGATTCTTGATCATACAACAAGAGTTGACACCCGGTTCAGGTTTCATTGTTTATGTGAGAAGCAAAGGTTAATTAACTTATGTTTTGCAGATGATCTTTTCTTATTTTCTAGAGGTGTTCTTAAATCGGTTGTTGTTCTTATGGAGGGTTTGAAGGACTTCCAGAACAAGTCAGGATTAATCCCAAGTATCCCGAAGAGTACGATTTTCTTTTGCAATGTTCCTGCCCATGTTAAAGATGGGATTCTCTCGATTATGCCATTTGCAGAAGGGTCTCTTACAGTACGGTGTTTGGGAGTACCTCTAATCTCTTCTAGATTAAAGTCACATGATTGTTATATTCTTATTGAAAGGATGGAGTCTAAAATCAAGAATTGGAGGAATAGGTTCCTATCTTTTGCAGGAAGATGTCAACTTATAATTTCAGTTCTTTCCTCCTTACATGTTTATTGGACCTCGGTTTTTCTATTACCCTCCAATTTCATCCTGAAACTTGAATCATCGATCAGGGGTTCCTCTGGTGCTAGGGTCCTATGGAGAAAGGAAAGGTAAAGTTTCATGGAAGGCTACTTGCCTCCCGAAGCATGAAGAGGGTTAGGTATCCACAGGATTAAGGATATGAATGTTGCCTCAATGGCGTTTCATGTATGGAGTATTCTGTCTCAACGTGAGTCGCTATGGGTTGAATGGATTTACCAGAATCGAAATAAGAGGTAAGAACTTTTGGCTGCTTAAAGCTTCATCCTCTTGTTCTTGGAGTTGGAGGAAGCTGTTAAGTTTACGTCTGTTGCTTCGGCCTTTCCTATATACATCCATGGGTAATGGTTGTAATACGTCGGCATGGTATGATAATTGGAGTATCGTTGGGCCTTTTCAGAATTTATTCCCCATCGGGCCATTTATAATGCGGGATACTCGATTAATACTAAAGTTCCAGATCTTTGCCCTGATGGTTCTTGGGGTTGGCCAGAAGCATGGTTTGATTTATTTCTGGTATTAAACGATTTACAAGTGCCAACGTTCACCCACACGGTTGATAAGGTAATATGGAAATATGAGGATAAGTTGTATGGCTTCTCTACTTCTGGTGTATGGGATTTGGTTCGTTGCAGGGTACTATAGTTGGTCTAAATGCATTTGGTTTCCCCAATGCATCCCAAGACATGCATTTATCTTGTGGTTAGTGGTAAGGGAGAAGTTATTAACGCAAGATAGGATTCTGAAATGGAATCCAAGTAGGAGGGGAAACATGAATATGATGTGCTGCCTTCTATGTAAGTCAGTTTATGAACCTTATCCCCATTTGTTCTTTGAGTGCAATTACTCTTCACAGGTATGGACTTTGGTTAAGGGTAAGGGGTTCATGCAACAGAGTTCTCAGTCAATGCAAGATATCATTCGCTGCATTCGATCAAACTCTAAAACCCTTCCGGTTATCATTAAGAAAACTAGTATTGTCAGCTGCGGTATATTTATATGGTGGGAACAAATAAAAGAACATTTGATAACAACAATCGTTCTACGGCAGTATTGTGTGATAACATCCTTGCTACTGTTCGGCTGAGACTTATGGGTCTCAAATTCAAGAATAATGCGAGAGTTCGAAGTATCCTGGCGATCCAGAATGTGGATGGTTTAACTATATCAGATAATGGAGGCTGAAGTCCAAGACTAATGATAACTTCTATAGACTTGGTTTTTTGCATTGTTTGTTTACAGAAATGTTTGGTTTATTGTTCTTTGGATAGTTTGCTTGTTTACATATATGGGGGATGCCCAAAATAGAATTATTATAGGATCCATCTACACTACTTGTTCATAGTCTGTTCTTATAATGCAAATATCACTGGGGTAACCCTTTACCCAAAAAAAAGTTGGTTGTGGAGTGTTGTGGATAAATTTTGGGCAGAAGTGGATTGATTTTAAGGGTCATTCGTTTGGTGGCGTGTTCGGATTGGTTTCGATTAAACAATAGATGCTATGTTTCATGTGTGAACAATTACTGTCATTCTATAGAAGGTTATAATCAGATTTGATTATATTAGTTTGGGTGTGTGATTAAAAGGCTTGAGAATCAAAACTCCATAGCATTTGAGGTTGTTACCAAAAGAAAAGGCAATCAATACGTGACTAGTGTTGTTTAATATTTTTGTATAACTAGTTTGTTCCCATTTATTTAGTTAAGCTTTTGTGAGTACACTGATATACCGATCTATTGTTGCACAATTTTGGTTAAAATACGAGTAAATCTAATTTAAGTGGTCGTGCTAACTTGATATTTTTTGTTTTTCATTAATCCCACTTTTCGTTTCACGTTATACATCGGATTAGTTTTGTTTCAAGTATAATTTCATTCTTTCTTCTTTCTAGTGAAATAGGAGTAGTTTATTGGTCCATTGCACCTCGGTTTCTTCTCTTGATGTCGAACAAGGATTCTATTGATCGATAGTTGCCATTTACATTGATTTAATGGATTTTTGAAGCAATAATGTTTGAAGTTGGTTGTGGAGTGTTGTTGATAAGTTTTGGGCAGAAGTGGATTGTATTTAAGGGTCATTCATGTGGTGTCGTGTCGGATTTGGTTTCGATTAAACAATAGATCCTATGTTTCACGTGTGAATGATTAGTGTAATTGTAATGACGATTATAATCAGATTTGATTAGATTAGTTTGGGAGTGTGTTTAGAAGGCTTGAAAATCAAAACTCCATAGCATTTGAGGTTGTTACCAAAAGAAAAGCAATCCATATGTGACTACTGTTGTTTAATGTTTTTGTATATATAGTTCCTTTCCCGTTTATTTAGTTAAGCTTTTGTGAATACACTGATATACCAATCTGTAGTGGCACAATTTTGGTTAAAATATGAGTAAATCTATTTAGGTGGTCGTGTTAACTTGATTTTTCTTCTTATTCATAAATCCCACTTTACATTTCTCGTTTTATTCTTGATTAGTTTTGTTTCCACTATAATTTGATTCTTTCTTCTATATGGTGAATTAGGAGTAGTTCATGGTCTTTTGCACCTCGGTTCCTCCTCTTGATGTCGAACAAGGATTATGTGGATCGATTAATGTCATTTACATTGATTTAATGGATTTTTAAAGCAATAATATTTGAAGTTGGTTGTGGAGTGTTGTGGATAATTTTTGGGCAGAAGTGGAATGATATAGGTTATTCGTGTGGTGTCGTGTTCGGATTTGGTTTCAATTTAAAAAACAGATCCTATGTTTCACATGCGAATGATTAGTATAATTCTAATGAAGATTATAATCAGATTGATTAGATTAGTTCGAGAGTGTGTTAGAAGGCTTGAGAATCAAAACTCCATAGCATTTGATGTTGTTACCAAAAGAAAAGGCAATCAACACGTGAAATAGGGTTGTTTTGTGTTTTTGTAAAACTAGTTCGTTTCCCATTTATTTGGTTAAGCTTTTGTGAATACATTGATAGACCGATCTGTAGTTGCACAATCTTAGTTAAAATACGAGTAAATCTAATTTACGTGGTCGTGCTAACTTGATGTGTCTTCTTTTTCATTAATCCCACTTTAAGTTTCTCATTTATGTCTAGTTAGTTTCATTTCCACTATAAGTTGATTTTTTCTCTTTTCTAATGGATTAGGAGTAGTTCATTGGTGTTTGCACCTCGGTTCCTTTTCTTGATGTCGAACAAGGATTCTATGGATCGATAGTTGTCATTTACATTGATTTAACGTATTTTTAAAGCAATAATGATCTAAGTTGGTTGTGGAGTTTTGTGGATAAGTTTTGGCAAAATGGATTGATTTTAAGGGTCATTCGTGTGTGTGTCGTGTCGGATTCGGTTTCGACTAAACAATAGATCCCATGTTTCATGTGTGAATGATTAGTGTAATTCTAATGAAGATTATAATCAGATTTGATTAGATTAGTTTGGTAGTGTGTTTAAAAGGCTTGAGAATGAAAATTCCAAAGCATTTGAGGTTGTTACCAAAAGAAAAAGCAATCCATACGTGACTAGTGTTGTTTAATGTTATTGTATATCTAGTTAGTTTCCCATTTATTTAGTTATGCTTTTGTGAATACACTGATATACCGATCTGTAGTTGCACAATTTTGTTTAAAATACAAGTAAACTAATTTACGTGGTCGTGCTAACTTCATTTGTCTTCTTTTTCATTAATCCCACTTTACGTTTCATGTTTTGTGTCTGATTAGTTTTGTTACCACTATAATTTCATTCTTTCTTCTTTTCTAGTGAATTAGGAGTAGTTCTTTGGTCCTTTGCACCTGGTTCTTCTCTTGATGTCGAACAAAGATTCTGTGGATCGAAAGTTTCCATTTACATTGGTTGTGGAGTGTTGTGGATAAGTTTTGGGCAGAAGTGGATTGATTTTACGGGTCATTCGTTTGGTGTCGTGTTTGGATTTGGTTTCTATTAAATAATAGTCCTATGTTTCACGTGTGAGTGATTACTGTCATTCTATAGAAGGTTATAATCAGAATTGATTATATTAGTTTGGGTGTGTGTTTAGGGTTATTACCAAAAGAAAAGGCAATCAATACGTGACTAGTGTGTTTAATGTTTTTGTATAACTAGTTTGTTCCCATTTATTTAGTTAAGCTTTTGCGTGTACACTGATATACCGATCTATTGTTGCACAATTTTGGTTAAAATACGAGTAAATCTAATTTAAGTGGTCGTGCTAAGTTGATTTGTTTTCTTTTTCATTAATCCCACTTTTCGTTTCCCGTTTTACATCGGAATAGTTTCGCTTTAAGTATAATTTCATTCTTTTCTTCTTTCTAGTGAATTAGGAGTAGTTTATTGGTCCATTGGACCTTATTTCTTCTATTGATGTTGAACAAGGATTCTATGGATCGATAGTTGTCATTTACATTGATTTAATAGATTTTTTAAGCAATAATGTTCAAACTTGGTTGTGGAGTGTTTTGGATAAGTTTTGGTCAAAAGTGGATTGAATTTAAGGGTCATTTGTGTGGTGTCGTGTCGGATTTGGTTTCGATTAAACAATAGATCCAATGTTTCACGTGTGAATGATTAGTGTAATTTTAATGAAGATTATAATCAGATTTGATTAGATTTGTTTGAGAGTGTGTTTAGAAGTCTTGAAAATCAAAACTCCATAGCATTTGAGGTTGTTACCAAAAGAAAGGCAATCATATATGACTAGTGTTGTTTAATGTTTTTGTATATCTAGTTCCTTTCCTATTTATATAGTTAAGCTTTGGTGAATACACTAATATACCGATCTGGAGTGGCACAATTTTGGTTAAAATATGTTCAAATCTAATTTTGGTTGTCGTGTTAACTTGATTTTCTTCTTATTCATAAACCCACTTTATGTTTCTCGTTTTATTCTTGATTAGTTTCGTTTCCACTATAATTTGATTCTTTCTTTTTTATGGTGAATTAGGAGTAGTTCATTGGTCTTTTGCACCTCCGTTCCTTCTCTTGATGTCGAACAAGGATTATGTGGGTCGATAAATGTCATTTACATTGATTTATGGGATTTTTAAAACAATAATGTTTGAAGTTGGTTGTGGAGTGTTGTGGATAATTTTTGGGCAGAAGTGGAATGATATTAAGGGTCATTCTTGTGGTGTCATGTGCGGATTCGGTTTCATTTAAACAATAGATCCTATGTTTCACGTGCGAATGATTAGAATAATTATATTGAAGATTATAATGAGATTTGATTAGATTAGTTCAAGAGTCTGTTTAGAAGGCTTGAAAATCAAAACTCCATAGCATTTGAGGTTGTTACCAAAAGAAAAAGCAATCGAAACCTGACTAGTGTTGTTTAGTGTTTCGATTCCACTATAATTTGATTCTTTCTTCTTTTATGGTGAATTAGGACTAGTGTTGTTTAATGTTTTTGTATAACTAGTTCGTTCCATTTATTTAGTTAAGCTTTATGACTACAATGATATACGATCTATTGTTGCACAATTTTGTTTGAAATACGAGTTAACTAATTAAGCGGTCGTGCTAACTTGATTTGTCTTCGTTTTCTTTATCCCACTTTTCGTTTCCCGTTTTACATTGGATTAGTTTTGTTTCAAGTATAATTTCATTCTTTCTTCTTTTCTAGTGAATTAGGAGTAGTTTATTGGTCCATTGCACCTCAGTTTTTCTCTTGATGTCGAACAAGGATTCTATGGATCGATAGTTGTCACATACATTGATTAATGGATTTGAAGCAATAATGTTCGAAGTGGTTGTGGAGTGTATGATAAGTTTTGGGCAAAAGTGGATTGAATTTAAGGGTCATTCATGTGGTGGTCGTGTCGGATTTGGTTACGATTAAACAATAAATCCAATGTTTCATGTGTTAATGATTAGTGTAATTCTAATGAAGATATAATCAGATTTATTAGATTAGTTAGGGAGTGTGTATAGAAGGCTTGAAAATTAAAACTCCATAGCATTTGAGGTTGTTACCAAAAGAAAAAGCATCTATATGTGACTACTGTTGTTTAATGTTTTTGTAAATCTAGTTCCTTTCCCATTTATTAGTTATGTTTTTTTAATACACTGATATACCGATTTGTAGTGGCACAATTTTAGTTTAAAATATGTTTAAATCTAATTTAGCTGGTGTGGTTAACTTGATTTTTCTTCTTATTCATAAATCCCAATTTACGTTTCTCGTTTTATTCTTGATTAGTTTCGATTCCACTATAATTTGATTCTCTCTTCTTTTATGGTGAATTAGGAGTAGTTCATTGGTCTTTTGCACCTCGGTTCCGGCTCTTGATGTCAAACAAGGATTATGTGGATCGATAAATGTCATTTACATTGATATAATTGATTTTTAAAGCAATGATGTTCGAAGTTGGTTGTGGAGTGTTGTGGATAATTTTTGGGGAGAAGTGGATCGATTTTAAGGTTCATTCTTGTGGTGTCGTGTCGGATTTGGTTTCGATTAAACAATAGATCCCATGTTTCACGTATGAACGATTACCGTCATTCTATAGAAGGTTATAATTAGATTTGATTATATTAGTTTGGGTGTGTGTTTAGAAGGCTTCAGAATCAAAACTCCATAGCATTTGAGGTTATTACCAAAACAAAGGCAGCCAATACGTGACTAGTGTTGTTTAATGTTTTTGTATAACTAGTTCGTTCCCATTTATTTAGTTAAGCTTTTGTGACTACAATGATACACGATCTATTGTTGCACAATTTTGGTTGAACTACGAGTAAACTAATTTAAGCGGGTTCTAACTTGATTTGTCTTCGTTTTCATTAATCCCACTTTCGTTTCCTGTTTTACATCGGATTAGTTTCGTTTCAAGTATAATTTCATTCTTTCCTCTTTTCTAGTGAATTAGGAGTAGTTTATTGGTCCATTGCACCTCAGTTTCTTCTGTTGATGTCGAACAAGGATTCTATGGATTGATAGTTGTCTTTACATTGATTTAGTGGATTTTTGAAGCAATAATGTTCGAAGTTGGTTGTGGAGAGTTTTGGAAAAGTTTTGGTCAAAAGTGGATTGAATTTAGGGTCATTTGTGTGGTGTCGTGTCAGATTTGGTTATGATTAAACAATATATCCAATGTTTCACATGTGAATGATTAGTGTAATTTTAATGAAGATTATAATCAGATTTGATTAGATTAGTTTGGGAGTGTGTTTTAGAAGTCTTGAAAATCAAAATTCCATAGCATTTGAGGTTGTTACCAAAAGAAAAAGCAATTCATATGTGACTAGTGTTGTTTAATGTTTTTGTATATCTAGTTCCTTTGCCATTTATTTATTTAAGCTTTTGTGAATACACTAATATACCGCTTTGTGGTTGCAAAATTTTTTTTAAAATATAAGAAAATCCAATTTATGTGGTCGTGCTAACTTCATTTGTCTTCTTTTTCATTTTCATGAATACTATTTGTTTTGTTGTTTACATTGGATTAGTTTCGTTTCAAGTAAATTTGATTCTTTCTTTTTTCTAGTGAATTAGGAGTAGTTTATTGGTCCATTGCACCTCTGTTTTTCTCTTGATGTCGAAAAGGATTCTACGGATCGATGGTTATCATTTACATTGATTAAATGGATTTTTGAAGCAATAATGTTCGAAGTGGTGTTGAGTGGTTGTGGATAAGTTTTGAGCAGAAGTGGATTTAATTTAAGGGTCATTCGTGTTGGTTGTGTGTTGGATTTGGTTTTTTAAACCAGATCCATGTTTCACGTTTGAATGATAGTGTAATTCTAATAAAGATTATCAGATTTGATTAGATTAGTTTGGGAGTGTGTTTAGAAATCTTTAAAATCAAAACTGCATATCATTTTAGGTTGTTACCAAAAGAAAAAGCAATCCATATGTGACTAGTGTGTTAGTGTGTTTGTATATCTCGTTCCTTTCCTATATTTTTACTTCAGCTTTTGTGAATACACTGATATACCGCTTTGTAGTTGCACAATTTTGGTTAAAATACAAGTAAATCTAATTTACGTGGTCGTGCTAACTTATTTGTCTTCTTTTTCATTAATCCCACTTTACGTTTCATGTTTTGTATCTCGTAGTTTTGTTTACACTAATAATTACATTCTTTTTTTCTGTTTTAGTGAGCTAGGAGTAGTTCTTTGGTCCTTTGTACCTCGGTTCCTTCTCTTGATGTGACCAAAGAATTTGTGGATTGACAGTTGCAATTACATTGTATTAATGGATTTTTAAAGCAATAATGTTCTAAATTTGTTGTGGAGTGTTGTGGTTAAGTTTTGGACCGAAGTGGATTGATTTTAAGGGTCATTCGTGTGGTGTCGTGTTCGGATTTGGTTTCGATTGAACAATAGATCCTATGTTTCACGTGTGAACGATTACTGTCATTCTTTAGAAGGTTATAATTAGATTTGATTATATTAGTTTGGGTGTGTGTTTAGAAGGCTTGAGAATTAAAACTTCATAGCATTTGAGGTTATTACCAAAAGAAAAGGCAGTCAATACGTGACTAGTGTTGTTTAATGTTTTTGTATAACTAGTTCGTTCCCATTTATTTAGTTAAGCTTTTGTGACTACAATGATATACCGATCTATTGTTGCACAATTTTGGTTGAAATACGAGTAAATCTAATTTAAGTGGTCGTGCTAACTTGATTTGTCTCCGTTTTCATTAATCCTACTTTTTGTTTCTCGTTTTACATCGGATTCGTTTTGTTTCAAGTATAATTTCATTCTTTCGTCTTTTCTAGTGAATTAGGAGTAGTTTATTGGTCCATTGCACCTCTGTTTCTTCTCTTGATGTCGAACAAGGATTCTATGGATCGATGGTTATCATTTACATTGATTTAATGGATTTTTGAAGCAATAATGTTCGAAGTTGGTTGTTGAGTGTTGTGGATAAGTTTTGAGCAGAAGTGGATTTAATTTAAGTGTTATTCGTGTCGTGTCGTGTTGGATTTGGTTTCGATTAAACAGTAGATCCAATGTTTCAGGTGTGAATGACTAGTGTAATTCTAATGAAGATTATAATCAGATTTGATTAGATTAGTTTGGGAGTGTGTTTAGAAATCTTTAAAATCAAAACTACATATCATTTGAGGTTGTTACCAAAAGAAAAAGCAATCCATATATGACTAGTGTTGTTTAGTGTTTTTGTATATCCAGTTCCTTACCCATTTATTTACTTCAGCTTTTGTGAATACACTGATATATCGCTTTGTAGTTGCACAATTTCGGTTAAAATACAAGTAAATGTAATTTACGTGGTCGTGCTAACTTCATTTGTCTTCTTTTTCAATATTCCCAATTTACCTTTCACGTTTTGTGTCTTCATAGTTTTGTTTCCACTATAATACACTTTTTTTGTTTAGTGAGTAGGAGTAGTTCTTGGCCCTTTGCACCTCGGTTGCTTCTCTTGATGTGACCAAAGATTTTGTGGATCAATAGTTGCCATTTACATTGTATTAATGGATTTTTAAAGGAATAATGTTATAAATTGGTTGTGGAGTGTTGTGGTTAAGTTTTGGACCGAAGTGGATTGATTTTAAGGGTCATACGTGTGGTGTCGTGTTCGAATTTGGTTTCGATTGAACAATAGATCCTATGTTTCACGTGTGAACGATTACTGTCATTCTTTAGAAGGTTATAATTAGATTTGATTATATTAGTTTGGGTGTGTTTTTAGAAGGCTTGAGAATTAAAACTCCATAGCATTTGAGATTATTACCAAAAGAAAAGGCAGTCAATACGTGACTAGTGTTGTTTAATGTTTTTGTATGACTAGTTCGTTCCCATTTATTTAGTTAAGCTTTTGTGACTACAATGATATACTGATCTATTGTTGCACAATTTTGGTTGAAATACGAGTAAATCTAATTTAAGTGGTCGTGCTAACTTGATTTGTCTCCGTTTTCATTAATCCGACTTTTTGTTTCTCGTTTTACATCGGATTGGTTTTGTTTCAAGTATAATTTCATTCTTTCATCTTTTCTAGTGAATTAGGAGTAGTTTATTGGTCCATTGCACCTCTGTTTCTTCTCTTGATGTCGAACAAGGATTCTATGGATCGATGGTTTATCATTTGATTGATTTAATGGTTTTTGAAGCAATAATGTTCGAAGTTGGTTTTTAGTGTTTTGTGGATAAGTTTTGAGCAGAAGTGGATTTAATTTAAGTGTTATTCGTTCGTGGTGTGTTGGATTTGGTTTCGATTAAACAGTAGATCCAATGTTTCAGGTGTGAATGACTAGTGTAATTCTAATGAAGATTATAATCAGATTTGATTAGATTAGTTTGGGAGTGTGTTTAGAAATCTTTAAAATCAAAACTACATATCATTTGAGGTTGTTACCAAAAGAAAAAGCAATCCATATATGACTAGTGTTGTTAGTGTTTTGTATATCTAGTTCCACCCATTTATTTACTTCAGCTTTTGTGATACACTGATATACCGCTTTGTAGTTGCACAATTTCGGTTAAAATACAAGTAAATCTAATTTACGTGGTCGTGTGCAAACACCCATTTTCGTCTGTGTTTCTTCATATTTCATGTTCTACTTTCACATTATTTAATATTGTCCCGTATTATCATCGTATTCTTTGACTCCCTTGTGTGTTCTATTACCCCGATTTGCAGGTTCTCATTCCGGTTGCCGATTTAGGGATTGGAGAGGGTGTGGTAAAGATTTGATGTGATGTGTTCCCAAGTGTGACCGTTGTTAGACACTAAGTTATTACGTGGCCAGCCCCAACCTGAGGAATGTGATTTTAAGATTTGGTGGCGATTTGAAGAAGACCGATGTTTCACGTTTCTGTAGTAAGTGGTTCTTAAACAGGCTTATTGCTTGATTAATTAGTTTGGTGTGTGAAGGAGTGGAATTAAAGTTTTGGGGACCGAGTAGAGAGGTTTGTGGTTGTAATAATGGTTCCCTTGTTGGTTGTTGGGGGGAGTATCTTGTTTTTCGTTTGCGTGATCCAGGTAACATTTTTCTGAATTTTCCTGATAAGTATTTGAGAATTAAGCTTTTCTTTTTTATGGTGGACTCCCAATGATATCCGTTCATTGGAATAGAGACTTTGATTAGAGAAGTTACTTATCTAAGAACTGTTTAAGTCCATTCCCTTGTGTTTACCGACCTCGGGTAAACACAAAATTTGATGGATCGAAGTACCAAATCAATAAGATGTTAAAGTAGGTTCCTATTCACCTTAAATTAGTTACGGGTAAAGTAGGGTGTCGATTTCGGGAATTAGTGGTCGGTGTACTATAAAATGATTTATAAGAAAGATTAACTAAATTATCATTTCTTAAATTGAATTGCCTCTTGGTCATCTGTAATTAAATTGGATTTGGATGATTACGAAATACCTAAGAAAACCAAATTGCAAAATAAAATTTGATTAAGAAGACAATTATAAAAAAAGGTAATCCGCTTCGGGGTTAAGGTTTGGTTTCCAGCCATCATTTAGTTAACTTGGTGAAAACATCCCTTAACGGGGATTATGTTACGTGTAATGATTAAGTGATATTCAATACACGATCAACCAAAAATTGTTTTAAATACCAATCAATATAGTAACCAAAACTTACAAACCATATGATTCGCGCAAGATAATAGACATTCAAATAAGGGCTAACCAACATAATTGTTAACTAACAAAACACAAGTTAAACTTATAAAAATTTAATTTTAAAAGGGTTCTTGTCAATCCCAACACAAGTCTAACATAAACGAGAACCTAATCACACAAAACCCGTTACCCGAAGTAGATCACGAGAAGTCTAGCCGCTTATTGTTCTTGAATGATCTTCAAAATCGTGTTGAATTGCATCCCGGATGATTGAATGGTGTTAGAACAATGTAGAGTGGTGAATCACAGGTCTAGGAATGTAACACCCGAATATTTACTATTTTGAAGCCGGTGGCGAAAGAAAAGAAAATAAAGTCCAAAAGTCGAGGGACCAAACTCGCCAACGAAGAAAAGTTGGAAAATGTGGTGATATATGTAGGGAGAGGGCAGCCCACTCTCCCACACCACATTTCAGTTTCATAAAGAGAAGAATAGAGAAAGAAGAGAAAAAGAGGAAAAGTGCCGGTTCGGGTCGGTTCAGGTCGCCAAAATCGTCGTGAAGCAAGCCAAATCAAAGCTCTTGTCGTTGTGATCGTTTAGGTGAGTTCTAGGACCCCTCTTTTACATGTTTTGAATGATTTTGGGGATGGAACACATCTGAAAACCCTTTTTCGCGTTTTTGGGTGAAAACCCGTATGTATGCGTGTATGTATGCGTAGGACCCGTTTGGGGCTTGATTTCTTGCTTGGTTGTGCTTGAATAATGTTATGGTATGCATCCCTAAGGTTTAGGATGGTCGATTTAGGCTTAAAATGGGTTTAGATGAGTTTGGAGGCCGAAAACCCTCGGCTGCAGTCGGGTTGAACTGCATTCTGCATCGGTTAGGGCTAGGCGACCGACTGGAGGCCGAATGGAGGCCATACGGCCGATTAGGGTGCGATTGGGGTTCATTCGCACGATTGGAGGGCCAGTCGCATGGGGGTCATGCGACTGAAGGACCATTCGCACGACTGAAGGTCCAGTCGCATAGGTGTTCATCCGCATTGTCCATTCGCACGACTGGATGTTCATTCGCATAGGTGTTCATCCGTATTAGTTCATTTGCATAATGTTCAGTCGCATGGAGGCAATGCGACTGAAGGGTGTCCATACGCCCGAATAGGGCTGTTGAACCGAGGAAGGTGTAGATTGACTTCTGACTTTCGGGGAAAGTGCAAATGTAAGTTTTGACGTAAAGGTTCCCATAAGAGTTTTAAGACGACGATCGAGGTCTTAGAAAGCATGTTGGGCATGATGAGGGTGATGATGTTGCATATTGTGTATGTATGATGTTGCCCTGTATGATGTGATGTTGATGCATGTTAATGTTCCTTAGTGTGATGTATAATATCTTTCCTATGGCTTTACCTGTTATGATGAATGAACGAAGTATTATGTAACGTAAAGTGAAAGATAAAGAAAGAGGAACATGATGAATGAATGCAAGTATTAATGAACGAATGAAACGTCTTGCACACATCGGATAACGGGTCCTTCTTGGTGATTGACCCTGAATGTAGAACCTCTACCGCTCACCCCTAGTACTGTGGCATACGTTTAGCTGTTCATTTGTTGACTTCGGCCCAGTAGCTAAGACTGATGGTTACTCCTAGTACCGTGGCATACGTTTAGCTGTTCATTTGTTGACTTCGGCCCGGTAGCTACGACTAACCGGGGTGTAGCACATGGTATTGGTATGGATGATGTCCGATGCGCAAGTAAGGTAATGAAAGAACGAATGAACGAATGAAGAAGATAATAATGATATTATCTATGTGTACGTATGATGTGTGATCATGTAAAAGTAACGAACGGTTTTATATGAAAGTAAAGTATGTTTTATTTATAAAACTAGAACTCACTCAGCAACGCTGACTTTGATGTGTTTCCAGTTGGCAGGTAATGATTGCTGAGGATGGCACGGGCGACTACTCAGCTCTTTTGGGATGGCATTCTTTTGATTAATGTTTTTGCATTGTAATGCGAACAAACTATTTTTGTAATGAATGTTGTAATAGTTTGCAAAAGCATTTACATGGAAATGAAGTTTGTTTTAGTTTTCCGCTGCGATTTATTAAATACAAATGTAATTATATGTTTTATGTGCGATGAGAACCCAGCTGTAAGCGTCCGGGAACGGGGCCTTACAAGTTGGTATCAGAGCCAAAGTTTAAGTGAAATGGGTAAAATTTCAAAATAAACCTAATCTTAAACTGAGAATGGGACGGAATGGGAATGGGATGCCAATCTGAGTAGCTGCGTGCCATCAGGTATTTTCGTTAAGTTAACCGGTTTTATGTGCGCATGGTATGTGTTATGTGTTATGTAGATTTAAATACTGATGTAGTCAGGATAGGTAATACTTGGGGTATGAAGAGTAAAGTAAGTGGCTAATCACAACTGGCCACTGTAATTAGGGACTTAGTATACTTGACATAAACTGAGTTGTTTCCTTGAATGACCGTGTTGGTGTTTGAATCTTTCAGTGTGCGTGTGATGGCCGGAGGTAGATCTTCGAAAGCTTCTAGGGGTGGAGGTCACGGTGCTGAACCGCGACCTAAGAGAGGGAGACCCAGAGTTGAGAGGGTGGTTCATGAAGAACCAGAGACCCCCCATCCGGAGGGTGGCGACGAAAGCGCCAATCTGAGAGCCTCAGTAAAGGAGGCTGTTGTAGAACAAGTCCATTAGGTCATGCAGACAATCTTACCGTCTGTGGTGACTGAAGTTATTAAGGCTATACGAGAAGGGAAAGAAAAGAAAGAAACAGATCCTCTGGAGAACGGGAACAACCAGGGCCGGAAACGGTTCTGTCTGATGATGAAGAGGAAGAAGAAGAGCCTGCGCCGGAGACGGCACGAGGATGTAATTATAGGGCTTTTATGAGATGCAAGCCCCCTACTTTGATGGAAACGGACCGCTGCAGCCGCTCACCGGTGGGTGAGGAAATGGAAGCTGTTCTCGATATCAGCGAGTGCCGAGAGGACCAAAAGGTGAAGTTTGCTACCCACTCTTTTGTGGATTCAGCTCTGTGCTGGTGGGACAACATTGTCCAAGCTGAGGGTAGTAGGGCCATTGGGAAAATGAAATGGCCTGAGCTGAGAAGGTTGGTGATTGAGGAATTTTGTCCTCATCGGGAAATGGATAAGTTGGAAAGGGAGTTTCTGCAGTTGGAGGCTGGAACCATGACACACCAGCAGTATACCACCAAGTTTAATGAAATGGCACGGCTTGTGCCTGATCAGGTGACGCCTCTGTCTCGGAAAATCAAGAGGTACATTCAGGGTTTACCGGTGGATGTTCGCCGGCATATGATCGCCGCCCGGCCAAGCACCTTTAGGTCGGCGGTTGATTTGGCAGGGAGGCTGTATGACGAGCGGGAGGTGGTAGTGACTGAAGCGAGTAAGAAGGGTGGTGGTGATCGGAACTGGAACGGGAAACGGGTTGGTCGGGGTGATGCTCCGATGGGTAACAAAAAGGCACGGGTGGATGAACGCCGTGTGGTCACATCAAGTGCGGGGTCGAAAAGGTGTGGCAAGTGTGGAAGGGAGCACGGCGGGGAATGTAGGTTGGGTCAAACTTGTGCTTCAAGTGTGGGAAGACAGGGCATATGGCGAAGGATTGCCTATCGGGCAAATGTTTTAACTGTGGGGAAACTGGTCATATGAGCAGAGATTGTAAGAAGTCGAGGACTGAGGGTTCAGGGGTGAAGAAGACGGGAAGTGATGGACCGAGGGCGAGCGCCAGGGCGTTCACCATGACACAGGAGGAGGCTAGGACGGACCCTGACGTTGTGTCCGGTACGTTTCTAGTGAACCAGACTTTAGCTTCTGTGTTATTTGATTTTGGTGCTAGTAGGAGTTTTATTTCTGCTGCTTTCTGTGCTAAGCTACCTGTTAGTAGTAGACGTGTTGATGCGCCCTTTGATGTAGAAACTGCCATAGGTAAGTCTACCAGGATTTCTGAGATGATAGAGAATTGTGAAGTGGAACTTGAGGGTCATAGGTTTCCTGTTAGACCGTTCGTGATGACCTTGGGTGGTTTCGATTTGGTTCTCGGGATGGATTGGTTGGCAGATTTCGAGGCGAACATTGTGTGTCGCAAGAACAAGGTTCGGTTGACAGCGCCTGGCGGAAGTTTGGTAATGGTTTATGGTGATCGGGTTACTACGATTCCGAAGGTGATCTCAATGGCGGTGGCGGGAAAGTGTATGAGGCGTGGATGTAGCGCCTACTTGGCTTATGTAAAGGATGTGGATACACCAACACCATAACTAGCTGATGTACCAGTTGTGTGTGACTTTCCAGACGTGTTCCCAGAAGACTTATCAGGAGTGCCACCTGACAGAGAGATTGAATTTCAGATTGATCTGATACCGGGTGCCCAACCTGTTGCCAAGGCACCATATCGGTTGGCTCCAACCGAGATGAAAGATTGATGGAGCAGTTGCGAGAGCTGCTTGATAAGGGGTTCATTAGACCGAGTATCTCTCCTTGGGGTGCTCCGGTCCTATTTGTAAAGAAGAAGGATGGTAGTATGAGGATGTGCATTGACTACCGCGAACTGAATAAGTTGACAGTGAGAACCGCTACCCCTTACCGAGGATAGATGATTTGTTCGACCAGCTTCAGGGTGCTAGTTGGTTCTCGAGGATAGATCTTCGATCTGGTTATCATCAGTTGAAGGTGAAGGAGCAAGATATCCCTAAAACAGCTTTCCGTACGCGCTATGGCCATTACGAGTTTCTTGTCATGTCCTTTGGTTTGACCAACGCGCCAGCTGCTTTTATGGATCTGATGAACCGTGTGTGTCGGCCTATGTTGGATAAATCAGTGATTGTGTTTATTGATGATATCCTGATTTATTCGAAGAGCGAGATTGAGCATGCTGGTCACATTCGGGAGGTTCTAGAGGCGTTGAGAAGGGAGAAATTGTATGCTAAATTCTCCAAG